>VXAA01003318.1:411361-437764 GCA_013399115.1 Anseranas semipalmata | reverse complement strand
GAAGGCGTTGGTGCCTCAGCGGCTCCCAGCGCCGCACCTGCGGCAGGGGTGCGCCGGCCCCGGCTCCCCTCCTCCGGCCCCACACGGGACCGGGCAGCGCCCTCCGCCAGCCCCGGCTTTGCAAGCATCCGCCTCGCACGGCGAACTCGGCTGCCTCTTACATAAGGATGGGGACGCTCCGCTGCCTTTGAGCGTTGCTCCTGACGCGGGAGGAGCCGAAGTCGTTTGGGCAGATGCGAAAGGCGGGGAGAGGAGATCGGGCAAGCGGCAGGTGGAGGTGCCGGTCCTGCTCCTGCTCCTCCGCCCGAGCCGGGGCCGCGCTGCTGCCCGGTGCCGCCGTGCCCGGCCCCCGCCGCGCCTTCCCCGCCTCGAGCTCGCTCCCGCCGGGAGCAGGTGCCGGGCAGGACGCACGCACAGCCCGGAGCTGTCAGCCCAAGCCCCGGCGCCAAGCTGGGACCAGCCTTGTTTTCTCCACAGCGGGTCTGCCTTGCTTTGCAGTAAAGCCCTTCTTTGCTTTCTCCCCTCGCTCTGGCTTTTCCTGACCCGCTTTTGGCATGCTTTGGTTAGAACCCCAAGTTGCGGGCAGCCCCCCGGCACGGCCCCGCCCGGCACGGCCCCCGGGACCTTTTCCGGTCATATGGAAAGAAGAGGTCACTGTCCTTGCTTGGGTTCTGCTGGGGAAAGAAGCGCTCTCGTCTTCACTTTCTGCTACTAGCGGATTTTGGTCAAAGGGTATCGGAGGTCAGGGGGTTTTGTTTGTTTGTTTGTTTTGTTTCTCAATAAGTCAGCTTTCTAAAGCTACATTCCTCCCTTACACCGAACACAGAGCTCTTGTTTCTCACTTTCTCTTTAATCAGCATTAGAAGAAAAATTTGCAGCGAAAGCCCGGAATCCCGGAAAGAGATCCCACTTTCCCTTTGCACTAATCAAAGTTATCTGCTCTTATTATGCCCTGTATTTAAAATGAATCACAAGCCTCCATCCCAGTGAGCTTTCTCGGGGGTACTTGTTTAGCACAGATGGGAACAATATGCTCTGCATCTAAAAAGCCCGGGGTGTCAGAAGCCTCTCCAGCTGATACAGAGTATTGAGAAACGTCCTATCCTTAAAACACATTTTTATTGCCTTTCCACCCCCCAAGTGCCTGACAAACAGAAGTCGGAGAGCAGCAAAGAGATTTATCAGAGAGAGATCTAAGTGGTGATTACGTGTTCTGTCAATAATTAATTGAATTACGTCCTCAGCATAATCGCATACAGCCCTCGAGCTGGGAGGGAAGAGCAAGAAGGAAGTTGTCGCGTGGTCGCAGGGGGATCTCAGGACATGGGTGCAGTCACTGAAATGTGATGTAACCTTGCAATCTGGTGCATTCTGAGGCACAAATGGGGAAATACAAACGAAAGCAACCACTCAAGTATTATTTGCTTTACAGCAGACAGGCAGCAAAAGCACTTGTTTTAATTGCGTTTTTTTTTCATTAGTTGTGTTCATTACTGCTTTTTTGCTGGGGATTTAAAGGTGTTCGATGGTGAACAGACCAGATGTCTTACTCCTTTGACCTATAAGCTGTAACTTTTTGTATTGTTCACCATAAACTAATTGACTAAATTTGATGTTTCTGATGTTTGAAGTAAACTGGGAGAAATTAAAATCAGTCCAGCAAAACATCATATATCCAATATAAATCTAGAAATTACACATTCAAAGATTCTTGCATGCAAATTCTTACCCTGACACTAATTTTTCTGTACTTCTTTCAGTCACAAGGGAGATCATCATATCATTATTAATTTATTATTTACTAAGAGCTGTTAGAGTGCTCTTTTGGTACACAAATACAAGAAAACAAAGGGCTTGATTCATTTTTCTCACAAGTTTTGCACTGGTGTAACTTCAATGACACGGGTGTAGTCACTTCAGAACCACCTGGGTGTAATTATGATCAAAATCTGGGCTATTGCACTTCCTTTGCTTTTCTAATGGTTCAAAACCGCTCTTTTTCTACGGCATGCTGCGGAAGACAAGACAGCTGTTTGAAAATAGAGCTCAAAAATCATTCTCAAGTTCCTCCTCGCTGAGAGTGCCAGTGTCTTAAATCCTGCCAGCACTTGGTAATGTCAGCATGTTTCCCCACCATTCTGCACCTTCCCTACGGGGTGAGAGTTGTACACCCCATCAATACACACTCCCTTGCACTCGTTAAGGCACATCGTCTCGGTGTCTTGGGATTTACATCAGGTATCTTGCTGTTTTAAATGCTTTTAAGCATCCAGCTGCCAAAAGGAATTTGGCACCTGCGTCCTTCTTTGCAAATTTCTCCTTTCAGACTAATTCTTGATGATGCCTCTTGCAAAGGGGTTCATTTCTGACCTCCGCTTAATTGATTACTCCATGTGTTTCTTGTCTTTGGCCTTCCACCTGCTTCTTCAGAGATTTTGGAAGTGGTAAATGCACTAACAATCAATGGCCAAAAACATCTTAACTAGAACACTAAGCATTATTCAGTACTTTCACATTACTTCATACTTCAGTAATGTGGGAATACCAAGACAAGGTTAAAAAACTTCAGCTAATATGTTTTATATAAGAATTCTTCTCAGGGTCAGAACGTACAACACTTATGCTCACAAAACTAAGGATCCCACAGTCTGGTCCGTGGAGTTCCTGAGCTCTTCAGACGTAGAAGATCAGGCCTATCTTTGTTTCCTCTTTCTTTTCCAAGTTAATAGCTGCTTCCTGACTTGGTCTCTTGTTTATTCCTTGAAAGGGGATTTTAAATGAAAACCCACACTTGAAGCAGGAAGCATTTACTTCTATTTCCTTTCAAGTAATAAATATCCTCCCATCTTGATAGGAACTTTAGGACATGGCCAGATGGGGCAAGGTAGCTCAACCTCCAACACATCATTCCCCAATGCCCAGAATTATCCTGACACAGGATCCCTGAGTGTCCGATAAAGACAACATCTAATTGCTGCAGTTCTTACTGGAGCCATTCAAGCATGAATTGGGCACATGGTCACTGGCAGAAGGGGATTCCCATCATCTATTATGGAGTAATGGGCACTACTATAATCTATAAACAGATTTAAATTTTACCGAAACCCCTAGCAATAAGGGTAAGGACCAGGACAAAGCTTTCTGTCTCTTCTGTCTGTCTTCTCCCTCTCACTTTCTTAGGCTTAGACAGCAACTAGTGCTGGAGCAGTCTGCCTTTGACCAGACTTTTACATCCATTCACATTCCTATTGCCTTGGTGCCTCTTGCTTTTTTTTTTTTTTTTTTTCCTGAATAGTCAGTCAGGATGTACATTCCTTGCAGTAGCCAAAATTGAGTATACTTATTTAATCAATTCCAGCTTATCAGGCACAATTCCTCAAACGATTTCCCAAAGTGTGGAATTTAAACTAGCTCTCACAGCACAGAACCTCACTTCAGGTATCATAAATATGGAAAAATTTTGTGTTGAAACATCTTTCAGAGCTTTCTCAGAGCTCATATAACTTCATAAGCATAATTATGCTGAAGATAAAATTAGTGCTGAAGATCTGATAGTGGAAAAAATTTCTAAGAATAAAAATCATTACATAAACTAAAGATACATTTTAAAACATACATTTAGGAAAACTGGTATTTTATTATGTGATAAACAAAATTTAAAGTTACATACTATCACTTTTTAAAAATGGCTTAAGGGAACTGACCCTTATAAAAACTATGGGACTGGGGTGAAGAAATTCTGGAAGTTGCACAATTCAAAGCAAGAAGAAAGTGCTTTTTGTTACTTGCTCTCCTACCATTTGTGACAAAGGATAGTCAGGAAAGAATAGGGTATAAGGCTGTTGTCAACTGGATTTGTAGCACATGGACATAGAGAACATACTGTGCTTCTAACACTTCAGACACATGCATACAATTGCAAACAGAGATCAAAATTAGTCCAAAGTGTTTTTGGAACATTGGAAAGGGAGAGGCAGGGGGTTGTGCATTTTATAGAATGAAATATTTACTTCAAAAAGTGATAATTGTACAAAAATTTAAGCAAGTTACCAAGTTAATTTCTATTTCTTCTCACTCTAAGTGGCACACAACCATTGCATGTATGTCACTGAATCATGAACTGTTCTGGGGAAATATAAAATATTAGATGAAACTCAGCTGTCCTGTTCCCTCTATTTCATTTTATTATTTTTTTCTTCTAACAGTATATTCCCTTCTCTAGAATGCATACCACTGGACTGATTATACTAAGCTCTGATTTTTTGATGTTCATAGATCTATTTTTTTTTTTTAGTGTTTAGCTGATTGCTGTATCTCAGATAATAAATAATCTACCATAACATCAAACTAAGTCAATGGTTTTATCTTTCTGATGACAGCAGAGGTGTGGTAAGCAAAAACAAGAAAGGTATTTGTAAGACTTGGAACCATCCCCCAGAACTGAACAGCAAGACTTCTTCTATGCCATGAGATGTCTGCACTTGATTCACTCAACTGAAATATTTCCAGAAATTATCTACTGGTAGGAACAGAATGGAAGAGAAAAAGAGCAGATCAAGGAAAAAATGTCATTGATCTCGCTTTCTGTTTTTTTTACTGACTGAATTTCAGACCCATTCTCATGAACACAAGAGAAGTTTGGAGAAACTCAGTAGTGATTTACTGGTAGAATTGAAACATATTGGTATGTACTATAGAAATACATCTCTATTTCCTGAAGTTGGATAGAAGCTATCCGGAGGGATAAGTATTGGCACTTCCTGCAGACACTGCTGGAAGCTGGAAAGATCTCCCTTGCCTTTTACTACATACATTGCATTACTATAAACCCGTTTGGGAATCTTTTGTTTGTTAATAAATCTAATCCTTAGGATAGAGACTTGACAAAAAGGAAAATCAGGCTTTATTTTATCTTTCCAGTTATTGTATGCGCCCACTGACTCACTATTCATTTGCAGATCAGTCAAGGTTTTTTTTTTTTTTTTTGCTCCTTGCATAAGACAGTGCCTCATGGGTCAGAGGATGGGGAAGAAGCCATCTAGCATGTAGGGTCTCTGAGAGAGACCGCACCTCTGCACTACAAGTGCATGAGACATGGCCCAAGCTGCAGGAATATGAAATAAGGGAGCCAGTTGTCTGTTTCCCATGCACAGCACACGACAGCTGACAGACGTGTCTGGCTAAGTATTGTCTGTGAAACCTGGTACTATTTTTAATGCCAGGTGAACAAGCAGGGCATTCGTTGCAATTCCCATGTCATTCGTTTTCAGACGATGGATGTGTCGTCACTGTAAAATGAAATTTGGGGGGTTATTTGGAAAAGAAATCAACACTTAAGCCATACTTTTGAGCAAGTCAAAAGACACCCAAGGGTATGATTGCCTTGTATGCTGTTCTTTTTAATAAGGCCAAGGAAAAGCATCACTGGATGGGATTATAATCAACTGCTGCTTTAATGCAGACAATCGAAGAAGGCTCCTTACTGATGGTTGTAAATTCATTATTAAGGATACCACTCAGAGTCATTTGGCATGACATTTTTTATGCACAGAACAGAAAAGTGCAGTATTAGCTCCTGAGTGATTGGATGAGTTGTACATCCATTAATGGACGTATCAGAAAATGTTTCCCAGATTTGACTTATCACCTACACAAACTCAGAAGATGCAGATTGTCTTGCTGTTGTTTACTCAAATTTTTGGTGCATTTTCTCACTCTGTCCAAGATCCTGTTTATTTGACAGCCTAGTATCATTACGCATTGTAGATTTTACTGCTGACTCTGAGATCACAACAGTCTGGCTGTGTTCACCATGTATTATGAAATCTACAGGATGATGAGAACAACTTAGTTGCACTAATCCTATAACAGATAAACATTTGTCAGTTCAGTGCTTTGAGAAATCAGGGAATTGGTAGATTGTAAGTCCAGTAAAGCTGGATAAATTTTTGGTCAAGTGTTTTATCCACACAAGTTGTCAGTTTGACCTGGCTAAAATCCACGTCTTCCATCTGACAATTGCATAATTATTCTAAAAAGAATTAATTAAAACATAAACACATTAAAACTAAAAACTCAAAAAATCTATGCTCACATTTTCATCATAGACCACTTTTTTTCCATTTAAGATGTTTCATTTCTAAATATATGTAGATTTAATTTTCCAGAAAAGAAACACAAAACAAAAAATGAAAAGTTTCACTTTCCATTTTGGCCAACTCAAGAATCTATATTTTCTTATTACACAAATGAAATAAAATATATATTATTTAAATTCCCTGCTCTGTAGTCTTTTTTCCTGTTCATGAATCATTCATGAACTGGTTATGATCTGTTAATCTATTCTTTATCCACACACTTCATCAATCAAATTACATGAACAAATTTCAGCCAAGAACATATCAACTAATTGTTCATTGAGGCTATTTATTTAACTGTGATGTATGACCATCACTTATATGAATGGTGTCATATTTGCACCACGGCTGGATATATGGAAGCACCTTTTTGGAAGTACCACATCTGATATTTCTCAGATGTGAATTTTCAGATGAATAATCATTAAGTGTTTGAAAGTTATACAAAGTTTCTATCCAGTCAGCAGCACTATGCACCTTTAAGCCACGAACACATTTTCAGTTTTGTGAACCAACATATTTTATTTAACCACATGCACAAACTATACATATAGTTGATAGGAGGCACTAGACAATAAGAATACTCTTACAAAAAAAAAAAAAAAAAAAGCTTACATTTCAGGATTTAGACTTCCAGTATAATTTTTTATACTAACCACTCTGGAACTGCCAGATAGTTAGGAAACTCGCTTAAAGGTGGAGACTCTGGTAAAAGTCTAGCTCACATTCATGGATTTGAACCTGGAATTTCCATATTCCTGACCACGTCATAGCCTATGTAATACACAAACCATTTCCTTGGAACTTTGGAGGAATAGGTATTGATCAGCATTTGTGGTGGATGGTTGGGGGAATATTTTTCGCTTTCATCCCAAAGGTTGTCATTCTGGATATAAAACAGGTATGTTACAATAGCAAGCAAAGAATCAGGTGCATGCCATAGTTATGTGAGGTTACTATTTATTTCCAGATTATTATCATCATTCTTTATTTTATTCTGACCAGAAAGTCTATTCTGACTTCAGAAACCTTCCCAATGAAAATTTGCTGTTAGCCAATACATTCCCACATAAAATAGCTGTTTCCACAAATGACAATTCACCAGAAAAGATAAAAAAAAAAATTAAAAAAAATAATAAAATAAAATAAAATAAAATAAAATAAAATAAAAGCATTCAAAAGCTTAAGGCTAGCCCTAGAATGGACTTTCAGACTTGTAAGTTACTGAATTCGTTGTCTGATTGGTCAACATGCTTACATATCTTCCCCTGCTGTGCATATTACCAAGCATTGTGTAGGCAGACATGCTGGCCAATAAAAACTCAAAAAGCAGTGAAACGTTCCTATCAATGCAAGCAGCAGTTCTCATTATAAATAATTGTCTTGTCATCTCTCTCCAGGCTCATTTTCTTTCCTTTCTTTCTCTCCTGCCTGCATTTCCTCAGAGATGTTCTTTCTCCATCAACATAGCCTTGTGTTACTTCTCTGCAGCTCTGCTGCCCTCCATTCTAAAATCTGGCATTACAGTGAAACTTCCAAGAATTCCATTCTCTTAAGCATTATGAGTCACACTGTAGTCTTCAGCAATATTTTTAAAACACCAATGTTTTTTTAATCACTCTTGAGACCCACAGAAGAAAGTAAGGATATTATCTTGCTAACTTACAGTCGTGGTTGTTTTTTCTATTGCCACCCACACTCTCTCATCTTTCTCCAGATATTCTGTTCCAGTCTCTCAATAGTGCAGGCATATGGTATTCAAGCATGCCAGAGTCTGACTTCAAGTTTTAGTCATTTTTTTTCCTGTAAAAAGGATGGAGGGACATTAAGCCTATGACCATTTGAGAGCTTTCTTTAAATAAGAGGTTTTTTAGGGTCTATACTTAAAGAAAGAAAAGATAAGTTATGCTGTAAAACTAACAGAGAAACATCAGATCTGAGAAATAATTCATCATATCTGAATACCAGAAATGTCATGTATTTGATATGTCAGAGTCAGCACAGAATTCATTGGTACAACTGTGTACATAAGAAGGGGAGAATTCCTGCCTCCTCCTCGCAGTGATCTCCAAAAAAGCCTTGTAATGGAGGAGCTGGTCATTTTTTAGGAACTGTAGCTGTAAATGCTGTTCCTGCAAATAACATAAATTTTTATTTTTCTGCTTGAAGAGATTTCCATTTTAATGAGGAAAAAAGAAACATTACTAAACTATGGTAAAGTTATCCGTTCATTTTCATTGTGTTTCAATGCTTTCACCTTTCTTTTGTGCATGAGGGATGAGGCAGCTTGTATTGCAACAGACTTATTTGAAATTTAGGATGGAAGTCCCGTAAATTGCTGTTATCTGCACTGCAGAAACTCATGTGACCCACTGAATAAATATACCTCAAGGTAAGCACATAACACTGGACAATGGGTGTTGAATAAAGAAGGTCCCTAAAGACAACAGTTATCTGAGCTTCAGTAGAGATCAGCTTCTTGTATGGAGCACTCAGGGATGACTGGCTGCCCCATGATAGCCATTTAAAGAACTGCCAGGAAATAAGAGGATGAAGAGACCTAGATTTCAAATTACCAGCTGATCATATGAAGATAGTACATTCTTAGGTCTCAAAAGTTACTGAAAAATGGTCAGTGAGTTTGCCTATGCAAGAGATGGTTGGGAGAACTGTGAAAATAAACATATCATTGAGAAATAGAGGTAGGATGAGTGAGATTTGCTTAAGAAAAGGTGAGAACAGTGTTAAGTGAAATAAAAAAGAATCCATATTAAATAGTAGCATTAGTGCAGTAAGCCAGCAAGCTATGAGTGATTAAGACTCTTCAAGAATCAAAGTTAGGTGAGGGATTTTACACTCTCTCTCTCTCTCTCTTTCTGTCTCTTATTTGTCTATATAAAAAAAGCAGAATCATACTGAAACTGCTCATCTTATGTCCAGCTCAGATAGGTCCTTTCTGTTTTGTTGCCTCATAACCAAAAATGTGGAAAAGCTGTAGCTTTGTCTTTTCTTTCTTTCCTTTTAGTAGGACTTTGCTCCTACTCTATGTATCTTTAAGAAATTTTGGCCAATCTTTGTACTTGATTGTACTGATCCTAAGCTTTTGGAGGAAGCTGCAACTACCAGGCCAAGATGTTTTAAAATTACTTTACTCACTGTGGTTTTTTAATATTAAACAGAAAAAGATCAATTTCTAGGAGATTGGGCCAAAATATTAGCACAGTTGTCTAATCTTAAGTTTTTCAATCCATATTTAGTCTCCCTAGTGTTAAGTTGTTATACTTTAGTGACACACATCCACAGATCTCCATGAACAGCCATGAGATATAACCCAGATATAAATCAAACTATTTATAAGCTCATTATCATTATAGATTCAGGAGCCTACTTAAATACAAGTATCCAGTCTTAAGACTGTGGCAATAACAGGCTAAGGTCTTTGGTAACTGCTGATGTCATTGATCATTCTAAAGATTTCAATTTTTCACTGAAGCTATCATTACCAAAAGACCACCTCTTTAAGACCCTTCTGTTTCATTATTTTATACTATTTCAAAGAAAAAGAATATCTCCATCTTGTCTGAACACCCATCACTGGAATTTAGTACCTTCAGCAGAACAGGATGCAACAGGCACTACACACAACTTCTGGTCTGGGCAGCAGACGTAAGGCTTAGCAAAGAGAATGCCATCAGTCAAAGATCAATAGCTAAAAATTCCAGATTACTCTGAATCATTCTGACTGGCCTGTGTACTACCTCTTACTGACTTTTCAGGAATAATTAGAAACAGGCGGCAGTTGCACCATTTCTGTAAGTTTAAAGCAAGCTGAAATTCAGAATTGAGTTGCTACATTTTCAACTGCAGAAAATGTCAACTGTACAGGCAATTTTTCTTTGAATTTACACACACTTTTTCCAATGCTTCACTGAAAGAAAAGGCAACTGACACTATAAGGAAATCTAGCAAATGCAAGGTACGAAGCAATGAAAATTAAGACTGTTGTGAAATTTAGAAACGTGACACTGATGTGAATTTGCACGTCTCTAAAACAGACTCTTCTGTTACAGGTCTCAGATTTATATATGCCAGACATAGCTGAGTGAAAGCCAAAATCTAGATTAATCCACTTTCTATAAAAGTTGCCTATATATGTATATATCTGACAAACAAAACACAGAAAACAATATTAGAGAGCTCATAGAGAAAATAACATTTAATTAGCTAGATATAAAGATGTATGGGTTCTGGAACAGACTTACCTTGAAGGATTTTTTGGTTTTGTTGCATAAAAGATACTTCCAGAATTCAGTTTTCTTTATGAGCATTATTTAATGAACTCCCTAATGACAATTATTTAGTCATGAAATTATTACTTTGTTCAGTCTTTTCTTCTTTTTCTATAAAATGTCTCCTCAATACCATTTATGAATAAAAGTAAAATAATACTTAGTGTAATCAAAGGGTAAGCATCCAAAATATTTAGAAGACAAAGACTGCATATTTTAACAAGATTATCCACACACAGCAATATGATAGGAGTTAGAGCTGTGACAGAGATTTAACTGGGGAAAAAATCGATGCAGATTTGCAGATGGAAGTCATGTCTCAAAAATGTATTAGGCATTTTTAGGAACATGTGGATAAGACGAGCTGGTTACTGCGGTGTTAGAATTCTATACTTGGATACTTGGGTGCATATTGTTTGGATTTCTGTAAAGCTTTGGGAAGATCACAGACCCTTAACAGAGTGAAGCTATCATGGGAAAGAGGAACAGTCCTCCTGTGCATTATCATCTTTTTCCAAATTAGGAAAGAAAGGAAAGAACTAATGGTCAATTGTCCACAGGGAGGAAGGTTACTCACAAGGCATTACAAGGTGGCTGCTGGAATCTCTGCTGTTCAGCATACTCATGAGTAATCTCAAATATGGAATAAATAGAAACTTTATGCTCTGTTGATTATATGAAATTACAACAGTCAAAAATAAAATTGTTTGGGGCAAAATATAGAAGCATCTCACAGTACCAAATAACTAGCTGGTAAGTTGACAGATGAGATTGAATGCCATTTCAAAGTTGGGGGGAAAAAAGGTATGTACAGATTTTTGCATGTAATGGCTGTCTGATGTGACCTTGAACAACAAAGTCTACAGACATTTTAATGATTTAATGAAACTATTTCTTTTAAAGAATTCATATCAGTGATTCAGGGTGTTCCTGATAGTGCCTCTTAGTTTTATTGAAAGTTGGTAGCATTTAGACTACCAAAATATTTCTGATAATTTCATCTGTGGCTTGAGCTTCTCTGTCTTTACAGTGTTTAATAAATACAAATTAATTATCGTAACACTCTCTGAGGTCAATAAACTATATAATTCTCCTCTCAAATGGGAAGAAAACTGAGGTAGTTCAATTAAATGATTTGCACAAAGGGCTAAAAGTGTGTCAAGCAACTCTCCACTAGAAAATTTATATTGGATCCCTTCCTAAGAGAAATTAAATTTCATTTAAGCTTTTCTTGACATAGTAGAAAACACTTCTAAATTGTAGATGTATTTAAATCAGATGTTTTTTTGAAAGGAAATGTTCAAATTTTCACTTTATATTTTATATTTAAAAAATTACAAATATTTAAACTGAACATCTCTGTTTTAACCAAACACTACAATTTAAATAACCCCAAATAATATTAATTTGAATCTTTTTTTCTTTTTTTTTTTGCCAAAGTTGTACAAAATTTGTCTTTTTGTTTCTGTTTGGGATGACTTTTTTTTTACAAAGTCAGTCATTCCCTGACCAGATTTGCTTCTCTGTTACATGCCATGAGTTTGTACCATGATAAGAACTACCCCTGAGGAATTCTTAACATCTTTGTGTAGAAACAACATCTGACTAAAAATCATAGACTAAATTTTCTGTGTACAAAGTGGGTCCCTGTTGATTAACATTCCCTGAAGCATCCTGTGAGAGTCTTCTTCCTTGGAGATCTTCAGAAGCTGCCTGGACATGGTTCTGGGCAGCCTGCTCTGGGTGTCCCTGCTTGAGCAGGGGGTTGGACCAGATGGCCTCCAGAGGTCCCTTCCAGCCTCAGCCATTCTGTGATTCTGTGAAATATTACCCACATTTTGATTAAAAAAAAAAAAAAACAATAATAATAAAGAGGAAAAAGAAAGAATAGGGGAATTATTTAAAAAAATTCGTCTTTAACAAGAAAACTAAGGAAAAGATGCCTGAGCAACTAGAGCAGCAGAATCTTGCTGGTACAGTTATTTATAACAAGTGCTTAATAAAACAGCTAGAAAAAATATAAACCAGAAGGAGGACATATGCATGCCCAGATCATAAAGAAATTAGTGAGTTTATGATAATGACAATTATATTGGCATGCCAAGAAAAACAGGTACTGAGAAATAGAAAAATTCAAAAAGGAAAAATATGGATTAACACTTTTCCTATGGAAGTCCAAGGAATTCTTGCACTTACTTTCCAGTACATCTCACTTTTTCTTCCAGAAAAATAATGGAATAAATGTTATCAGAAAAAAAATATATGAACCCAAAGATAGACCAAAAGCGTACTGGAACCATCAGCAACAGAAAACATTAGAAGGATCAAGAGATCATAGGATAATTCAGACTGGAATGTATCATTGGAAGTCATGTAGTTCAACTTCCTGCTCAAAGCATCATGAGCTACGAGATCTGACCAACTCACTTAAATGCAATTTGGTCTTGAAAACCTCCAAAGACTGCACAACTTCTCTGAGCAGTCTATTCCAATGCTTGACTTCCCTCACTCCGGAAATTTTTTTCCTTATATCCAGCCTAAACTTCTCTCGTTTGAACTTCTGTTATCTCTTGTCTTCCCATCATGCAACACTGCAAAGTGCCTGGCTCCATCCCCTTGGTGATGTCTTACTGTAAGGTCCTCCAAAAACCTTATCTTCTCCAGGCTGAACAAGCCTCAGCTTCTCCTCATAAGGCAAGTCCTTCAGCCCCCTGATCATCCTGGCGACCTTCCACTGAACTAACTCCAGTTTAAAATTTAGATAAAAATTCCAATATATGATACATGGCACACTTACTCCAGAGATAATCATATTTTAGTGGTGAGTAGCTGTGGTGGTTTCACACCGGTGGGCAGCTAAACTCCACCACAACTGATCTCTCATTCTCCCTCCTCAAAGGAACAGGGGGAAAAAATATGATGAAAAGAGCTCATGGGTTGAGATTAGGACAGGGAGATCACTCATCGATTACCATTACTGGCAAAACAGACTCAGCATAAGGGAAATTAATGTAATTTATTGCCTATTAGTAACAGACTAGCACACTGAGAAACTAAAAGCAAACTAAAAACACCGTCCCCCCCATCCTACCCTCTTCTACCTCCTCCCCCCAAGCGGTGCAGGGGAACAGGGAATGGGGGCTGCAGTCAGTCCCTCTCCACGGGCCACAGGAGAACTTCTGCTCTGGTGCCTGGAGCCCCTCCTGCCCTCATCCTCATCTTAGAGAACCAATGCATAAATGATGCAATTTGAAAAGATCTCCCTATTCAGGAATGAGTATAAACTTTTGCTTAGCTTTTACTGAGACCCAAGTCCAACTTAGGCAATTACATTTAAAAATCTATTTGCTTTTCTTAATAGGGATAGACTTGAGCACATGTTAAAGTGCTTTTCCACATCTGAGCAAAAGTTATTATAAGTAGAATATAACCTTTAACTGGACTTTATGTCTGATTACAGTGCCTTTCAAAACTTTACCCACAAATGATTCACACTTTCCCAAACACTGATAAAATGTTATGAACTGCAAAGTAATTAAAAGACTGAAACAAAAGGTAATGGAAGAACATATATCAAGTCTGGAAAGAGGCAGTAGCAGGACACAGCAGAGTTCACTCAGTATTACTTAAGATTTCCATTAGCTATCCATGGTGACAGATAAACAGCACTTACATTTCTAAATGATATTGTATCATTATGAATGCTAGTGAAAAGAATGAAATACAATGCAAAGGAGTCCTAAAATATCAGACTATGGAACCCAATGCTGCTTGGTTTGCTTATACAAAATTCCCATTAAAACAATAAGGTGTGCAGAATTTGGCTCCTGGATATAGGAAATAAAGGAACAAATCCAAAGCCCACTAAAGTCAATAGGAGACATTCTTCTGACCTCAATGGGCTTTGGATATCACCCAAAATTCGATTCATTCTGGAAAAACGCAAGCTAAAGGAAATAATCATTCAAAAAGTATCTGGGAGAGAGATGTTTGGAAAACCTGGAAATCAAAGAATACCTAGGAGACTTTGTGTAAGATACGATACGTGACAAGAGCTTATGAACATTGTTACAAGATTATACCTTTTCTAAAATCTTCATAATCTAGAAATGAAGATGGAATATACAATAGAGAAGAAAAACAACTCATTTGTCCAGTTAGGGAGCAGAAGTCACAGGGATATCACTTTACAGTGCAGGCAGGTTGATATGTATGGAATTTACAACGTGCCAAGCATCAAATAAAAACACAACAATAAAAGATGTGTGAGAAACCATTAATTTCTCAGCTCTCCTCCCAGATAAAAGTCTGAAGTCTGGTAGTATTTACAGAGATGAAATACACAAATAGTTTACATATAGGAATTTATGGTCAGACTTCAATACGAGACATTTGTTACCTGGTCCCCTTCTCATTTTAGTGATCAAGGTCAACAGAACCTCTTAAGATTCCATCTTTCCCAAGATACACAAATATCTTGTGCCAAACCAAAGATGTCCTTCCTCTGTGGTGGAAGGACGTTCACTTTCATTCTCCTAGATACCTCACTCCTGTCAGATGAAGAAAATTTCCCGGGATATAGACATACCTCAGTAAAATGACCTTACTCTCAATGCACTATAAACTATCAGCAACTATCTCCCTACATTCTCCTTGCTGAGAGCTGGATATCAGGACATTTGTGAGCATATCATATGTAGTAGAAAAAATACTATAAAATAACCATAAAGGTAGTTTCTTTCCATTTAATCTTCTGCCCATAGAAGCACTTATCCTGTCTCCATTTATTCCGTGAAAGAAGCTAAGAATGGTTTGCATAAAGAATAACCTGATTATATTGAAAAGCTATGGCAGCCCAACTAACCCATTTACCCAGTTCAGAATAGCTCGGTCCTTTCTCTGCTGTCTCTGCTGTTCCAGATGACGAGAAGAAAACTCTTCTCACACACAGAAAAAAAAAAAAAAAAAAAAAAAACATGTGTGGTTCAATAAACAAGATTCATAGATTCATAGGCTTTGTCATTTCCTGTTTCATCTGTCCAGGCAATCTCTACATATTTTTTTTGTTTGTAGAACATATATAAGAAAAGAAACAAGATATCCCTGAGTTGGAATATATCATTGTAAGATGATTATGATAAAGATGATAAAGCTCCACTTCATTCTGGAATGTCTTCAGGTTTGTACACTGTAGATTAGGTGCTATTTAGTACCATAATTTCTGGTTTAAAATTTTTCTATTCTCAGGTTTTAAAACAAGAATATTTGTTTTAATTGTATAGCTGGCCCTTCACAGAAAACATTGGAAAACATTTTATTTTGAAATATTCATGCTTTATATATTTTTCAGGCCACTTCACATTTAAAGCTCATCTGTTTTTGCTAGAATATCATGGCTCATCATGACTGTATCTCTCAAGGAGGCCCAATAGTGTGCAATCCTGAGCTAACTAACTCCTACTGACCCATTCTTAGGTTTTATCTGGATCTGATCTGTGACTTCACAAAAAATTCAGTGGAATCGAGTCACAAATAACAGATTAATCCAAATGGGTTTTAAAATACGAAGCTTGTAAAGAAAATTCCTCAACAATAGCAATGGGAAAACAGAAATTGTAAATAACATGATACACAAGAGAACGTTTCTGAGTAAATTTAAAAAAAAAAAAAAAAAAAAGCTTTGCAAAATCTTTTTATAAAGCTTCAGCAGGTTTGTTTAGACAGTAGACCCCTATGCTCGTCCCCTAAATCCACCTTGATTTTATAGCATTGATATTGGAAAAAAAAAAATCAAATCTCTTGCCTGAAAGCTCAAGTTTTAATTAATAAGGATGTTAATCATATTTTTTTCAGATACATGAAAAGAGTGACAGGATTATAGACCACCAAATTGTTGGTATTTTAAGAATCTGACAGGCTCAGCACCATGTGCCATTCTAGCCTCTCTGTGTATCCTTTGTGGTTAAAACTCTTAAGCACTTTAAATTCTTTTGGTCAGTATTTTTTTCCTTTTAGGGCAGACAACTAGAAACACATTCCAAGTAACCATTTATGGTGTACAGAAAATTATAAGATACTAAAATCACCTCTTTGAAGGTGTTTCCAGGCTTTGCATAGTAAAACAAATATTTTATTTATAAAAAAAAACAAAGTTGTTGTTTTAAATCTAGAATATAATTATCTATGTTCCAATCCAAATGAAAGACAGTAACAGCACAATGACAGCAAAATAATACATGTTACATCCTAGAGCCTTTACTTGGACAAATTTCCCATCAAGCTTCGGTGGTAGTTTTGCCTAATGAAATATGGCTGAGCCAGGCCTGAAATAAGCAAAAATTTAACAAGCCACACCAGCGGAATGAGCTATGAAACAATAAATGAAATATTTTTGGTATTTGAAAAATAATGAAAATTCCGTGAATTATTAGTACAAAACCAGAGGCAACAATATCTCGCAAGTCCAGTAAAATGGGAGTCCTCAAATTCATTTATCTAGATATGATAGAGGACCAAAAAGATGTTTGAAGGAACAGATGACTTTCCAGAATATTTGATACAGGCTGAAAGAAATATGCAAACAATTTCTTCAAATCTTCATGCTTTGGCAAACAAAATTGACTGTAGCTTTGCATAACTTAGTTTACAAATGGCTCAGTCCTCTCGTGTTTCTTCTTTTGCAATGAATAAGACAGAACTGTGGACTGGTCCTGTGCAGGAGACACATCTGGATGCTGGGGCTTACGGTGGGGAAGAGGCCAGCATTTCTGTTCTGCAGCCAGGAAACGTGCCAGCAAGCAGAGGTTCCTTGGAGCCCAACACCTCAGTGAGAACTGGTTGACAAGTAGCCCAGCACATTGTTCCACTCGACAGACCAGTGCACCAGGAGGCAGGAGATGAAAGGAGCTGCCAACCAATGCAGCTGGTATATCAGGTCACGGAGTAGGAGAAAGATTCTGGCACTGTGCTAGGAAAGTATGTAAGACATACCCCTATCTGTGGGGGTGCATTGATGCAGGAGCCAAATCTATGAGTCTCACACTCAATGCACGAAACTTAACAGCTCAGATGGATGGGTAAAATCAGTATCACTGTAGAAACTACATGGGATGAAAGCTTTGCAGTTCTGCACAGGAATCTGGTTCTGCTCTGTACCATCTGTGCACCAATTGTGTGGATTGTCTGTTGAGCTTTGTTTGTTTGTTTTTTCATTCGAGAAAGATATAGAAGTCAGTAAAAAGATTGTACTTCAGGTCAGTTTAACTCTTGAGGTATTCTTTTTGCCCTCACCAGTGTTAATTATAGGTTCAAACTTCTTATAAAAGTTAAAAAGAAGATTCATACCTAATAAGTAATTTCTGCAATTTATTTAATCTGAGAAGAAGACCTTTGTTCACACTACTGAGGGAAGTGGAACAAACATGGAAATACAAAATAGATAAGCTTCAAGGTCTGATTTTCAATGTCAGATCCTTGCAGCTGACAACATAGTTCTATGTGCATGTAATACACGTACAGTCTGTTTGAAACCTAATGACGATGTGTTAGTAAATACCTGGCATATCCAGACCTTGATGTGGATGCTCCTATTAGGTGCAATCTCCATGGATTTGTGTGTATTCTTGCAATATCACTACAAACTAGACTGAACAGTTCTTAGCAACAAGTAAATGCAATAGTATAAAATAATATTAGTTTATACACACACTAAACATTTATATAATCATGCATGTTCTATGCAGCATCTAATAGACGCATTTCAGAGAAAGATTTAAAATCTTAATGTCCACAGACCCTCCTAACATGCTGTGGCTCTCAGAGAGTGAAATCTGAGACTATTAAAAACAAATGGGAGCCTTGCTTAATCAGGGCTTTGCAGGCTGCTGAAGCCCAGCGGGACACCCTAGAGAATCCTGTGATGAAAATTAAGATTCTAATGACACCAGGGTTAAAAAAGACATTGCTCCTATCTGCTTCTCCAGAAGGTTCTCTTGACTTACAGGAAACCCATCACCTTATGCTCTCAATCAACAGAAAGCAGCAGTGGAAGAGATGGACTAAGAATTGCATAAACATTGGTAAATGTCTTACAGGAATGTTTTTTAAAATCTTGATGTTCTTTTTTGGCTTCTGGGGTTTTGGCAAGAACTCCAGTCTCTAGGCCCATTTCTGTGTACACACTTTAATGATGGGCTTGATTATGAGACAGTAATTCCCCAGAGGTTTAGCTATCTTATTTATTGACACGAACATGAGTACAAAGCCAAAATCAAATGGTTGTGTCCCAAACCAATGGAAAATCACAGATGCAGAAACATGATGGATTCTTCATTTCTCAGGCTTCATTTATTTCTATAGTTCTCCACAGTATATAAGCTTCATAATGCAACCAATACTCAACCTGGCTTTGCAGGAGATTATCTTCCACTGAACAACAAACAGCAGAAAAAGTGTCATCCTACATCTGCCCGTGAGGGAATTACATTGAGGTCCAGTTATATTTGTCCCAGTAACTCTGCCTGCCAAGTGAGCCAGTTTCCCTCAAATGAGGATTTAAAGGAAGAACACAGATGTTGGCTCTGGGGTTAGCTAAGACAAGACTGCTAAGGAAAATTCTAGACAATTAACAGCATTGTAGAGTACTTCAGGAGTCAACCTCAAAGGAAAACATGGCAATGAGTTTAGAAAAATGAACTTGCTGTCCTCCAACGTTCTCCTACGCAGGATTCCAAATTTCCAGTGAAGTCAATAGGATTTGCAGGCACATAATATATCTCAGGACTGGACTTTGTATTCAAAGCTCACCCTATCTCAATGAAGTGCAACCATTTCTGGGATGAGACTCTGTTTAACAGAGACAGACAAAATGAAGCTAGACTGCAAAGCAGAATGTAGGCAAGGAAGCATGTTTAGCATCCAGGAATCATTACTCAGGAATCATTACTGTAAAAAAAAAAAAAAAAAATCTGTATCTCTTTAAGATTAAAGACACAAAAATATATATTCAGGAATAGAACCAAGGCTCTGCTTTTCATAACTGAAAGGCAATATGAAGAAAACATCCTTGCCATCCACTGTACTGAACTAGTGTCACTGAACTTCAAATTAAATGACAATTTTCTTCTTCCTCTCTCTGATATGCTTAAGGAAAATAATCCTCTCTTATGACTCTGCATTCCCAAGAAAACTCAGTCTCCTGAAGCCTTCTCTCTTGAAGGAGGAAGTAGAGATGCTCCACAGCCTGCAGCTCTACTATATATATTACTTTAGTGGAATAAGAAATATTTCTAGATCAACAACTTAAGAAGCCAATGGAGCATCTGTGTGCCAACACTAAAGAAGTCTTTTCATCTGGGAGAATTCTATACTTTCTAAAAGTCTCATCTTCTCATAGGAAGATGGCCAAAATCTCAGATAAGAGTCTACGGCAGAAGAAGTTATACAAGTTTTGTTTGCTAGTTAGGCTATTTCAGCTTTTGAATATATTTCAGCTTTTGAATATATTGTAGTGCACATGCACACATTATTCTGTGTTTTAATTTCTGTTTTATTAACTTCGGTTTGTTTTCCACCTGATTTTCAGTTTATTAAGAAATTATGAATATTTTCATTTTTATGTGGTTTTTTTTTTTTTTAATTGTGCTTGTTCTGGTTCTTTAGAGGTATTCTCTCTTCTGGTATTTAGTGACTTTCCCCTTCAGTTGTTCCTTTGTATTTCCTTAAGGCAACAAGCCAGTCTTGTGGCGCTGTATGGAGAGAAAGAGTTGCCAGCAAAATTTTTGATGCACACACAATAAAAAAATCCTTTTACCGTCCATGCAGATTTGTAAAAGGTAACACTAGCTGGTATTTCTGCATACAGCAGTACATTTTATCCAGATACTTGCAAAGTCTTTATTTGTTCTCAATTGCTTATATATAAATATTATATGCACAGATACTTCTCACATAACATGATAATGTAACAAGCACCAGTGTATATTATGTATATACTACATATACTTCCAGGCAGCACAACAAATTCTTAAACAAGGTGGTACTTGCAAACACTATTATATGAACAGAACAAAATATAGTTGTCAAACAGTGAAAAACATTCATATATGAGGAACATATTTGTGCTTTATTGGATTTTTTACTTAATTTTTAAAAGGTTTTTGGACTATGATATAAAATATTTCCTTAAGACATAACGTTTTCATCAAATCTATCTATGTGAAATCTGATCGTTCTTTTGCTGGGCTGGATACCCAATACTGTGATCATCTTAAAGAGCCAAATAGTGAAATGAACTAGATACAGAAAGCCCTCAAAGTTCAGTTTCATTATCAGGGTAAAGTAAAATAATAATAATAATAATTTGGGAAACATAAATTATGTTCTAGTTAGAGTAAGTGTGATGCAAAACTCACTGATATCTTTTGGAAAAAAAAAAAGTGTCTCACAACTTAGCTAGAAGGTCATCAAATTGAGCATCTAGTACAGCAGAGAAAAAAGGTGAAGAACAACATAAACTATGTAGTTTACGGATGATGCAGTGAATCTTTGAATACTATGTTCAATTCATCTTAAAAAGATGTTTAGCTGAAAGAGAAAGGTGTCAAAGATAGGCAATGAAAATGTGGTTAAAGGCACAGTATGACCTTACTATAAGAAGAGACTGAAACGAGTATGTGATAATATGACAAAGGCATCAGCTAATGAAATTTTGGCAATATATGCCAAGAATGGTTATGTCCACAGTGTTGTTTGACAGGAATTCTCAGCAAAGAAACTCATAAAGGAAGCCTCATGTTTCTGATCACTACTGTAAATGTAATAAAGGAAGAAAAGGGTGGGCAGAGAGGTGCTCAGTTATAACCTTCAACAGCCTGCCAAATTAAACAGGAAGGAGTTTGGTTTTCAGCCAACAAAGACGAAGTGAAAAATGAAAGTGGGAAAGGTCCAGGTAGAGCTTTTTCTGGTAGAAAAAGACACTTGTATGATACTTTGTGCATTGTTTTGGAACAATACAAATGATTGAAGAAAATTGAAGTCTTTTGTTTGGAGTCGTATGATTGCAGAAAATTGAAATCTTTTTGAAAAAAAATTACAAAATGAGAAAGTGTTAGTCCTTCAGACACCTGCTGTAGATGTTTAAACAAGGTAAAGAGAACTTTGGAAAAGTGGATATTCAACTGGAAAAGTGCAGCTGTTTCCTGCTGAAGCTGAGTTCAACATGGGATTAACCTTCCAAATGCAATACTAGACAACTTAAGATAGACTCTTCAAGAAGAGGTTCCTGGAGACCATTGCTGCATGAGAAGGAGTTAGCAATATTTCTGGAATAACTCCTTGTACTTGCTTTGCCAACAGTGGGATATAGAGCAGCAAAGTAATACATTTTGCAAAACATTTTTTAACACATTTTGTGACATGCTAATTCATATTTGCCACAGATGTTTAACAAATGTAATTGCACTTTGCACTATGGCCATCAAACACCTCCCTCAGTTCAGTTCCAAAGTTAGCCCTCACTCTGTTTTTGCATATGCATAGATGATCAGTGTTTCCTCCAGCTCTGGAAGTGGAATTCTTATCACCGCATGCAAATTGTATTTGTTCTGAAATCGGAAGTTTAGGCAACCAGCAGTAATTTGATGCTGGAAAGACAGCTTTTCTAAAATAATCCAACATGTAATGGTCATTCGGGACAGAAGTCAACAGTCACTTGCCCAACAAGACTGGACTACACTATATAGGAGGAGAGACACATCAGCCTTTGTGTTTCAGCTTGCTGTTGTCTGTCTGCTTGTCCATCTCTTTCTCTCTTTCCTGATTGCTTTTTCCCACTAAATAGGTATTTAATGATTTCTTTCATGTCCCTTAATGGAGTAAAGGTGGGAGGGAGGTTGTTGGTTGTTAGATAAAGCTAGCAGCAATCATTTCCCATTGTTTAAGAAAAGATATTGTCCATAGGCAATTGTCTTAATAAATTCTTGATAGTTTGACAATGTGACAGATCATTGACTGCAAATACTTCCAGATTTTTTTGTCTCCCAGTCAAGAATGAAACTTAACACATTACTTGTCAAAATTGAAAGGTGGAAAACTGAAAGATATAAAGTGAATGGAAAACTATTGCAAGATTGTCTTGCATTCTCTGGAGTGCTCAGTGACATAACAGTTAAAGCATGCTTATCAAGATATTTTCTCTGTCTTTTCACAAATTAGGTGTATTCTTATGTCTTATGAGATGACCTCAGAAAGCAGGAGCTGGCCACAAAATAATACGCAAAGCCAAACTGAAAGAATCATGGAAAGAAAACACCTAAATAAGCAATGATCACCACTACAGAATCTAGAGAGTGAACCAGAAAAGGTGAGCATCAGAAGTACTACAACTATTCAGGAAGAAGCATTTAAAATAATTTTTAGAAATATTTTATGGTGCAATGTATTTATCCTTCACATGCCGATCACAGTGACTAAGTGTAAGTGTAATACAAGAAACAAAGCCAATATTAAGAAAAAAAAAAAATCAGTTCACAATTCAAGCCACGGTTCTGGTAACAGATGGAAATTGAACCTCTTAGACTGTTCTTACCATAACGACTACTTGGAAAACTTGCTAACTCCAATTATAGCCACAATTAGCACTTTTTAAGGACATACAGGCATAAAGCACTGAGATAAATCTAATACCAAATAAATACATGCATATATAACTAAATCCTGTTTTCTCTTACATTGGTTTATCACACTCGATAACTGGAGAAGGATTCGTCTTCACCACTTCCCCAGATTTTCTCAGTGTCTTGGCTTCCAGAGAATGGAATTGTCTTCATGATTTTTAGTGACACCTGCAGTTCTCTAAGAAAAATGCAATGAGAAATTTTCTTCCTGTGGTGTAATCCCAGCACAGTGCCCTCTATCTCATTTATCCACCACTAATGGGGCAGTAGGCACAACCAAACCAGCGAAGCATAAAATGAGCTTTTCCAGTGGCTGTTGAATCAGCTCACTGGGGCCACTGGGAATTAGCATACTTGTGACTTGGACCAACTCAGAGCACTCTTATGATGAGAGAACTTAAACAGAACTTTCTTCCTTTTCCCTTAGGCAGCCCCATTATATATCCCAGTTGCAGCTCAGGCTCTACCTTTGCTTACACAGATGATGTTTCCTAAGCTACAGGCTTTTTTCCAGTCTACAATATCAGAGTCCTAGCACTATTTAGCTACTCACTTACAGACACATTTTGCAAGTCCTAACATCACTCCTTCTCATAGAATTTCATACTATGATACTAATAGACATACTTTAGTGATTGTCAAACATTATTATGAGAAAAGTTATTGATCCATGAAGGAGAGACCAAATGTTTCTTAAAAAAAAAAAAAAAAAAAAAAACAACTTTGGACATCAACAGGTTTTAATGGTGGTATTGCCTACCGTACACAGTTTCTAGTTTGCTTATTTAAAGGGCTTCTGAGAGACTATTAGAGGTCTCATTGCTATTTATACCAAAGCATGGATGCCAGCCTGCAGCTGGAATGCAAATGTACTAACTTTTCCAATGAAAAAAACTTCTAGCCAAATTTTAATTGAAACTAGATAATAAATAAAACTTACTTTTTTTTTCCTCTGAGGAAATGCTGACTCTGAAAACAAAACTGTATCAATGAATTTTGGATTATTTTTCTACAAAAAGTTTAAACAATAGAAATGATATATAGAAAAGTACTTAGTACCTTGGATCATAGAATCATAGAATCGTAGAATCATAAAATCATAGAATCATAGAATGGCCTGGGTTGAAAAGGACCTTAAAGATCATCTAGTTTCAACCCCTCTGCTCTGGGCAGGGTTGCCAACTACTAGAGCAGGCTGCCCAGCGCCACATCCAGCCTGGCCTTGAATGCCTCCAGGGATGGGGCATCCACAACCTCTCTGGGCAACCTGTTCCAGTGCCTCACCACCCTCTGAGTGAAAAACTTCCTCCTAATATCCAACCTAAATCTCCCCTGTCTTAGTTTGAAACCATTCCCCCTTGTCCTATCACTATCAACGTGTGTAAACAGGTGTTCCCCCTCCTGTTTGTACGCTCCATTCAAGTACTGGATGAATAAAGAGAAGCCAAAACTTTTTTTCAGGAAAACAGTGAATACTCATGTATTTTCCCAATATGAAGATAATTAATGGTTAGCAATCTGATATTCTCAGCTCCTTCTGCACATGATCATAGACTAATTCTTAAAACTGATAATTTTGATTTTCACTCCACAGTTTTAAATTGAGTATCAGTATGTCCCAAAGGTCTTTTTACCTCTTAGAATTTCACATTCCCAATTAGTCATTAAACAATCACCTCTCATTATCTACACAGTTTCCCTCTTGGAGCAATGTTTCTCTCTCATAGACAATGGTCTGATAAATATTCTGGAATACATTAATTCTTTATCACTAGGACTGATAGGCTTGTGCAGTGACAAAGAGATATGTCTATTCCATAATTCAGTAAAAGAAAAAAATAATGCACCCCAACATGCAATTATTGTCTTTTTTGTTTATAAGACACACATGTAATGGAACAAACTCTCCCTTGGAAAAGAAGAGGTATTGTCTGTGTTTAATTGAGCATCCCTTTAATTAAGTACCATTTATGTAGTACATGACAAAAATTATGTTTAACATTTAACCTAGGCTCCCTTTGATCAAGGACAAATGCTGCTTCTGGAAGAAACAAAGGAAAGTTGGCAAGAGAAAGTAGCCTTAAGTTGTCCTTAGGTGACATGTGACCATATATGGATAAAAGGGGTTAAGGTACTTCACCAGGGAAGGCCACCAGGGACCACCAAGGACCCCCAAAGAAACGAAGGCATGCGCAGAAGGATCTGAAAAGGAGCCGAGAAGAATGGCACCACATAATTACACAACTCGTGTCAATTAGAATGAACATGAATTAGACAGATAGAATATGCATGAATTTAATGTATAACTGTAACAAAGAAGCCAACATTGGGTGTGCTTGATTTGTGGAAAATCCACCGAGCACCCAGGCCTGAATAAAAGCAATATCTCTGTTGAGTGTGTGAGAATTGGCTTATTGCACACCGGGTAAAGGATCCACTTTTTTGGACAACAGTTTTTGGTGACCCAGGTGGGATGGCTTATTGGCTGCTGGCGGGGAGATGCTGCTGTCTGGACTCCAGAGTGCACCGACCTTTTGACTGGGGACTCCATAAGTATTCTCCCTAGCTAGAGCGGGTAAGCGACATAATGGTGCAACACCTGTTAAAAGAGATATTACCAGTTTTGGTTGATTGGTATGTGCTGGACAGTGGTGACTGGAGCATACAATATTAAGGTACATGCATGCATCATTCACCTGTGAAGAAAGGTTGAGAGAGCTGGGGATGTTCAACCTGAAGAAGAGAAGGCTCCGGGGTGACCTTATTGCAGCTTTTCAATACTTAAAGGGGGTTTATGAAAAAGATGGAGAGCAACTTTTTGCTCGGGTAGACATTGACAGGACAAGGGGGAATGGTTTTAAACTAAAAGAGGGGAGATCTCAGTTAGAAGTTAGGAGGAAATTCTCTACTTTGAGGGTGGTGAGGCACTGGAACAGGTTGCCCAGAGAAGCTGTGGAGGCCCCATCCCTGGAGATGTTCAAGACCAGGTTGGATGAGGCCCTGGGCAACCTGATCTAGAAGGTGGCATCCCTGCCTACAGCAGGGGGGTTGGAACCAGACGATCTTTAAGGTCCCTTCCAACCCAAGCCATTCTATGATTCTATCATTCTATGATAAGGTGTATATTGGAAATTGGTCGTATATATCTGACAGTGGTGACTGCAGTATATGAAGTCTTGGTTGAAAATGTTATTTTCGAGTAAAAATATGGGTGCCTGGGGATCTACAATACCTCCTTGTTCCTCCTTGGGTTGTGTTTCAAGGCACTGGGACAAGTTTGGAGGGGATCCCCTGACAAAAAAA
>VXAA01003318.1:374967-404505 GCA_013399115.1 Anseranas semipalmata | reverse complement strand
AAAAAACCTGCACTCCTGTTGCCAGGGGTAGCTGAAGAGATTTTGAGCATCAAGGAAATTTCACAAAGCAAGACAAGGTGTATAGTGCTAATGGTAGCCACTGTAGCCTTAACAACCTAAAGGATGCCTATTTGGGCCTATCCTCCTAATAAATAAATATTTAGGGCAGGTGCCAGGCTTAGAGGGGAGAATGGAAAACTGGGGACTGTTCCTCACCAAAAAGATTACTGGATGATAGGGAAATACCAGGAGAAAAGTTTAATTACTGTAGCTGGTTCCTTTTCCCACAAGGTAACTTCAGGTCTGTTCTTTCCATAAGCCTCAGCTAACATACCATGCCTAAAATATTAAATTGTTCAAAGGAATAGCAACACACATTTATTTCTGGTCGCAAATAATATCACCTTTAAAATGTGCAATGCACATTACGAATTCAGCACTTCAATAAATAGTGCTGAAAACATAAATAGTGTCAGAGTTCTTGTTTCTGTACTTAATCACACACAAAACCACCCCAAATAACTTTTTATATTTCAGTGCATTCAGCTACACACTGGTGTCCTAGGTCCTGCTCCTTGTAAGCAAGGTCAAAGCAGAAACTTCCATTAATTTCAATAATGTAGGATCTAATCCTGCACATAACACTAGACAGAAGTCTGTCATATTTTCAGGTGGTTCTTCAGTCGAACAACAATTTTTGCAAAAACCCTGTGTGAATGTAATAAAGGGTTAAGCAGAAAAATTTTAAATTAAAACACTTACCAGTTCTTCCCACTTTTATCCCTATTCATATCGTATCTCCTCAAAAAATAGTGAATTACTTAAACGGTTGCAGCTGGTACAAAATGCATTTGGAATAACCATGAATATCTACAGCTTTGTCAGCAGCATGCTTTGGCTTAAAAAGTGAAAGGATGGCTCGAATTCCATTCATCTCTTCCTCAAATAAGTTCTTGCTACCTTGTATGAAAAAAAAATACAATAAAAAAATAACATGCCAAAGTAGAAAATTAAACAGTTTGGGATGAAATGGAATGATCAGTTAACTGAGTGTATACATGAACTTAAGTGCTTGATGAACACTAATTGGCATAATTATTTCAGTCAAGACTAACAGCATATGGATAGAATAGGAAGAAGCATTATTTGTGATAAAAATTAGTCAAGACAGTCAAATCTAAAACTTACTGCTAACATTTGCAGAAGAATCATAGCATACTGAGCAACAGGAAATAAAATTCATTAACTACAAAGACAGAATCTCTGACTCTGGAATTTCCTGAACTACAAAATGCTGGAGCTGGGGAGAATATTCTGACAAAGTAACAATACATGATTCCCCTGTTCTAATGTGTGTTTGTTTTTTTTTCTCACAGCATTTTATTTTTGCCAGTGTTGAAGACGGGAAACTGTGCTAGAATGACCTTTGGTCTAACCCAATATAACCATTTCAACGTTTTTAAAATGGATAATGGGTACATAAAATCATTTAAGGCTACATCGTACATAAAAGAAAAACACGTGGAAAGATGATCTCAACTATTATCATACTGAAAGGTGGTCTTGGAGTAAAAACATAAACAATTAAGAAAGAGAGAAAATAATTCCAAGACAATATAAACCTACCATGTTCCCAGATCTACAAAGTATGCAGTTCTGACAGCAAGAGATGACTAATGTTAATGTTGCAATTCTTAATGTCATTAGCAATTTTAAGAAGGTTAACAGAGAAGAAGAATATGTTATTTGTTACTTTGCAAATAATAAGGCTCACTGAACAGAATTCTCACATAGCAGGTGAGAGGCAATATTAAGCTAGATAGACCTTTGGTCTTGTTTCATGTGACTCTTAGATTCTAAATCACATGAAGTAAATGAAGTCCAGAACTTACATTCAAATATTCATATGGATAGTAAGATAAATAAAGCAAATGTTCACAATTATTATAATTAGTTATATCTATTTTGTGGAAGAGGTACTAAAACTTGAACCTGTTTGACAATCAGAGATCAGGAAAAGACCAAGGTCAGGCCACGGCAGTTTCCTGTAAAATTCTTCAACTTCTTTTGAAAGCACAAATATATCAGTAATTTACAGAGACAGGATACAGGGCCAGATGGAAATCTTATATTCAGATGAACATAAAGTGCAAGTATTTGCAGTTCTGATTTTTCGCAATTTCTGAATAATTTTCATTTGATAAAGCCACACATTATTCCAGGCACTGTATTTACGAGGTCTTGTTTATTGTTTCCTATTGACAATGTTTCTCAAACTTATTTCCCAGGAATACTTCTTTAAAAATGTAATACTTGTCATATCCCACTGCCCAAGCATATCCATGTGTGTTTTGTTTTTTTTAAATTCCAAAAAGACTTAGGCACACTGAGTAAACAGATTTAATAAGCTGAACTCAATCGTGACTTCTCCAGTTACATTTTTTGGCAAAAAATGCCTTTCTGAGTTTCTATTTCAGTAAGATTCACTTAATACAACCAAAGCTGAGCATGCTTTGATCCACAATTACAAAGTTAAAATATATGGAGAAAGAATAATGCTGGGAAAATGCTCTCTTGGCAAATAAAAGTTGGATGAAATTAATCCCACCATTTTCCCACCTTTAATGAGCTCAGATCTTGCCATCATTAATAATACTGAAATATTTAGTAAACTTTATATAAATGTAATTACAGAATCTCTTTGGACCTGCCAGAAGGACTGTAAGCCCTTGGAACTTTTATCACATGAGCAAGATCAAAACCAAAGCAGCTATATTCCTTCTTTTCTTTTGTGTTAAGCACCTTTCATACCCCAAGCATCTGACTGTTGTCTTGACTTAAAGCACTTGGCTATTACCCAAAGACAAGTTCAAATAAGGTTCTTTGATCCATACACATGCACATATACACAATCTTTCAATTCACCCTCCTTGCATGAACAGTAGGAGTCAACAGCAGTTAAAGGCAGTCAACACCTCAAAACATGTTCAGCACTCCGCAGTACGGGGCCCTTTATCCTTATTTGCCCCCTTGCACCTGCTTAGTTCTTTTTGCCAGTTCTACCATTAATGTTCCTCTGCAACAACAACAACAACAACAACAACAAAAGAAAAAAAAAGTAAAAAAGAAAGTACAATCAGCTTTTTTTTAAAACTAAGCTCCTGAAAACATCCATTCACTTACACTGGATTAAAAGAGATCCGAAGCTGCTCAAGCACAAAAAATTACTTTAAAACTGCACAATATTCATCTGATAAGTACATGTAGCAGCCTACTGTCATCTTTGCTTGAAGTGCTTTCCAATCTATATCCCCAACCTACTAAATGTAGTCTCTATATTCTATCTCATCAACTTGAGAAACTAAGATAATTCTAAAAAATAAGGCATTGGTAATTCTAAAATTTTCTCTACAATTTGCAAGATTGGAAAATTCATCAGTAAATATAGTCATATTATTTTCCCTGAGATATTAATCTACTGTAGTCTGTAGTGAGATATCTATTTATTTTAAAACACAACAGGACTGAATTCTCATGGCTTGTGATGCTGAAAAGTGAAGTAAAGTGTGTGACCCCCTCATCCAGCTGCCTTGACTGTTCAGATTGGAAAACTGTACCAGCTGAATACCTCCTGCCTGCATCTTTAGGTTTCCTTCCAATGCAAATGAGATCATTGGATGGGTGGAGAAGCAGGAATGATACACATCTAGATCTTGTTCTGATAGTCACTCATGATGTATATCTACATCCAGGAGTTCACAGTTACCATAGTAGAATGCAATACTTGAAGTATAGAAGTCCTGTAAGTTTAGTGGGGGTGAGCACTTCAAAAGTTCGTGAGCTTCTTTTGGACTTCATTTATGGATCATCAAATGAACTGTTAAAATTTACTACAAATCAGCCACAAATGCCTGCAAGTTGCATTCCCAAGTGCACGTTGAGATTCTGAAATAAAAACAACTTGAACTTTTTTGGAAGATAGTCAGCAATTTGATTGTTTATGAACCTATAAAGTTAAGGAACCACATTTTAGCACCTAATTTTGAAAATATTAGCTTAAATGTTTTGGACTTCACTCTTAGAGATCACATTGCATGTAATTACATAAACATTTTGCGTATTTCCTTAAAATTCCTGTTATGAAAATACTAATCAACAAATTTCCCACAAAATTTTAGGGGAGTCAGGATGGAAGATTGTTCAATTGGAATCTGAATTGTGAAAACAGCAGTACAGAAGGATTTTTCATTACTGGCTTGTTAACCAGGAAATTCACAATTTCAAGGATCCAAGAAAAAGGAAGAAAAAGTCTTCCTCCATTTGAGAGAGACCTCAGTTTTTTAAAGCTTTTATTTTTTTTTTCTGCTTTCTACATAAGTATCATCACTTTGTGTTTTGTTTCCAAGTAAATGAAACGTGAATTGACTTTTTTATGTCTTTCCACAAGTTGTTTTGTAGCTATGGGAAGGAAGCAGCTATCAAGACAGATAGGAGCACACCTACTTTATTATTATATGCTACTCATGTCAACACATCCCAACTTCTTTAACAGATCTTCTGTGTAGTGTTTGACCAGTCACATCTCCTTTCCAGGCCTCACGTTAGTCATCTATAAAACAGAGGTAATGTTGATCTTATCAGAATAATTACCTGTTTACTTTCTTAATATTTATTAAACACACATTCTTAGATTATGGGAACTAAATAAATCAAAAATACAACATGCAGACTCCTTATTTAACAAGTCTCTTGAGATAGTTTCTTAGCAAATAGATTCTCAATGAGAAAATGAGAACATTAGCCACAATAATGCATAAATCAAACATTTCAATATCACCTTGTTTGGATTTTTTTTTTTTTTTTGGCAAACATTTTTTGTTTCTAACAATTGTTTAGCAGCAGCCCCCACCATTCGTATTGGCACTATAACCTGTATCTACTGTTTCTTTAGTATTTATTAATGTATTAATAAATCAAGATGTATTTCTATATTGGTAAGATATAGCAGGTGAATCCTGTATCTTTGCCAGAAAAAAATATTGCACTGTGCACACCAAATTATACATTACAGAAGTGGGATGATATTACAATATTCTAGTACATTGTATTGAATACGTTCTAGAATAGGAACTAGAATAAAAAGATGACTTCACAGAATCACAGAATCACGGAATGTTAGGGATTGGAAGGGACCTTGAAAGATCATCTAGTCCAATCCGCCTGCCAGAGCGGGAATACCTAGATCAGGTCACACAGGAATGCGTCCAGGTGGGTTTTGAATGTCTCCAGAGAAGGAGACTCCACAACCTCTCTGGGCAGCCTGTTCCAGTGCTCCGTCATCCTCACTGTGAAGAAGTTTCTTCTCATTTTTAAGTGGAACCTCCTATGTTCCAGCTTGCACCCATTGCCCCTTGTCTTATCATTGGATGTCAAGGAGAAGAGCCTGGCTCCATCCTCCTGACACTCACCCTTTACATATTTATAAACATTAATGAGGNCTGCTAACCACACCCCCTCTAATACACCCCAGGATGCCATTGGCCTTCTTGGCCACAAGGGCACAGTGCTGGCTCCTGGTCATCCTGCTGTCCACCAGGACCCCCAGGTCCCTTTCCCCTACACTGCTCTCCAACAGGTCAGTCCCCAACTTATACTGGTACCTGGAGTTGTTCTTGCCCAGATGCAAGACTCTACACTTGTCCTTGTTATATTTCATTAAATTTCTCCCCGCCCAACTCTCCAGCCTGTCTAGGTCTCGCTGGATGGCAGCACAGCCTTCTGGCGTGTCAGCCACTCCTCCCAGTTTTGTGTCATCAGCAAACTTGCTGAGGGTGCACTCTATTCCCTCATCCAAGTCATTGATGAATATATTGAATAGTACTGGTCCCAGTACCGACCCTTGAGGGACTCCACTAGATACAGACCTCCAACTAGACTCCGTCCCATTGACCATAACTCTCTGGCTTCTTTCCTTCAGCCAGTTCACAGTCCACCTCACTACTCGATTGTCCAGACCACACTTCCTCAGTTTAGCTGTGAGGATGCTGTGGGAGGTGGTGTCAAATGCTTTACTGAAATCAAGATAGACTACATCCACTGCTTTACCGTCATCTATTCATCTGGTTATGTCTTCATAAAAGGCTATCAGGTTGGTTAAGCATGACTTCCCCTTGGTGAAGCCATGCTGGCTGCCCTTAATGACCCTCTTATCTTTGATATGACTAGAGACAGTGCCAAGAATAATTTGTTCCGTGACCTTTCCAGGGATGGAGGTGAGGCTGACCGGTCTATAGTTACCCGGGTCCTCCTTCTTGCCCTTTTTGAAGCCTGGAGTGACATTTGCTTTCCTACAGTCCTCAGGCACCTCTCCTGTTCCCCACGATTTACCAAAGATGATGGAGAGTGGCCTTGCAACATCCTGAATAAATACTACTTTCCTAAAGTCTATCTTTTATATTACAGCAATATCTTCTTTTTTTGAGTAGATTTTAAGAGCTACAATTCTACAATCTGGTTTAAAAGACTTAAAAGACATTAACAATGTTCATTATAGACCTTTGGAACTAAAGAAGCCTTTGAGGCAAATAGTAAACCTGAACCTGTTCTTTTTAATCAGTAAGTTAACATCCTTATCTTATGTAGGAACTGCATTTTAACATACTCCATAGCTCATTCCTTCCAATAAATAAGATAGAAATCCTAAAAATGCTAAGCACTCTCTTTTCCTATTTAACATTGTTTTACTATTGCTGATCTCAAAACATGCAACTGATCCACCTTGATACAAATGTACTTTCTAACCTTTTCTTTTAACCTTTTTTTTTAACTTTTTACAAGGTAAAGTATTATTGATGAGTCACATATAGGTCACTAATATTACAGCATTTTAATATAATCAGTTTCCCCAAAAAATTAGACTGTTTTCACACTCAGAATTGCCATAATGACCTCAGTGGAGTTATACAGAGGCTTGGGCTTTCTAAATGATTTTTCTCTTTAACAATTATTTCTCATGAAACTGTCTCAGTAGATTGTAACTCCTCTGCAAGGGAGGAATTGATCGTTAATGTGGTGACACATCTTGAATATCAGAATCTCAGACAATGTGCCACAGTTTCACTAACATGTTTGGGGATAACAATAATGGAACGGAGGGTAACAGTATTTAGCTGAAGAACAAACCAATCTAGCTCAAAGCAATTACAAGGGAAAAAATGAAAATACAAATACTTAAATCTGGAACAAAAAAATATGAAGTGTTACACAAGTCATAGGCACACATATCCAGACTATGTGAAGTTATTAGGTTGTTACCTTATAAATGCTTTGAATCTTAAATTAAATAACTCTTTAAATGCTTTAAATCTTTTAAATCTTTTTAAATCTTTAATCTATAATTTCCATCATTCCTGGTACCACTCAGTTTTCAGAATTCTTCTTATAATACGAAATAAGTTTTTGTGTTTCACTGAAATCAATAAAGAACTTAAGCAAGAAAGAGACAATTGAAGAAAAAAAAAACTATTGCATTTACATAATCTTCAAGTTATATTAAGCATTACAAGAAATAAAAATTTTGAGCACTCAAAGAAACATTTAGGGAAGTTAAAACATCAATATCTACAGAACAAAAAATGGATGTTGCAACTACTAGTTTACAAAGCACCTGATTCTTCATTTGCTGACTAGTTGTATGTACTTAAAGTTCACAAAGAGAACAAAACAAGGAATGAATGGAAAAGAAAGCATAGTAAGGACAACATCTTGGACTCCTTATTCAGATGATTTATCTTCTGATGATAAAAGTGAATGGAATAGAGATTTTATTAAACATCTCCTTTAATAAGTCAGCTACTCTAAGATGCCTTTGGGGTCACATTTTGTGGTCCAGTCTGCTTTCACTACACTTGTTTGAACATCCAAAAAAAAAAAAAAAGACTCAGATGCTGGATACATATCTCTATCTAGAATTCCCTGATCACAAAATCACTCTCTGCTGGCAAGAACCCACTTTAACCCGTTCCTAGAGTCTGTATAAGTTAGTAGCTGGGAAGCAAACACAGAACGTGGGCAAAACAATTGCAGCTGAAGGGCTCTCTCCTGTGGATCATAACTCGGCTAAGGAGCTTTGAGTGGTCTTTTTTTCTAACACTGCAAGGGCTGATGTAAAAGTGTATCTAGAACCTGAAAGTTCTAAGTATCTCCCTGCTGGTCCTTTGCCAAGCAAATCAGTCCATTATCATTAAGTGTTGTGAATCATTGTTTCAGTGGCTTTATCTTATAATTCTTACAATTATAAGGCAGTGCTTACAAACAAATTATGTTATTTACAGTCATAAAGCCCAGATGCCCAAAATCCTACCTTTGATCCCTACTCAGGCATCCCCTATTATAAAACATTGCTGATTCACAATTCTAATGCTTTGTTTATTTGGGGTGTTTTTTGGTGTGTGTGTTTGTGTTTTTAGCAATTCTTGCATGCATTAGTAAACAAAACAAAACAAACAAACAAACAAACAAAGGATGCTATTTCTATAAGTAACTAGCACTGCTCTGCAAATCTCAACCATTTCTTAGAATGATTTACTAAATTTATTAATGTCAATGAGACCTCTGCTTGTGCAAGCACTGGCACATCAGGGACTAGTCAGGAATATGTAAAAGCAGAGTATTGTGACTAATATTGTTAATGCCTCTTTACACAAGATTACGGAGTCACATTCTCAAATCCTGAGGGGAATTTGGCTTGGTAGCTCACCCTCTTTGACATTTTTAAAGAACAGAATGTAAGGTGCTAAAAACATTTATTTGGCAGGAAAATGGTCTGAGACACTTCTTGAGAATGAAAAAAATGTCACAGTACTTGGGTCCAGGTATAAGAAATAGTTTGTGAGATAACAGAGAAACTGATGAGTGCTGTGATTAACAGACAAAGAAATTACAGAGTCATGCTTTTCATTCTTCAGATGTGGTCAGTAACAAACTCACTGCATTACATGTTTCTCAGACTATCTACTTACCTAAAATGTCTTTTGAGTGGCAAATTACTTAGCATAGTGATATTATAAACAACAGACATTTAATGAAAGAATGTTTAGACTGTAGAATCCTGTGTTTGCTTTTTAATCTAGTAAACATATATATATATTAGTAGCAATTAATTTGCTTTAGAACCTAACTGAACAAGGAAACACACAAAAAGAAGAATGTACTGTATAATAAGATTATTGATTAGGAAAATATTTTTGGAATGACAACATTTGACTAATGTTGCTAATTCCTCTATACACAAGATTGTGTTCACAAACTGTAAAGAAGGAGGTAGAATTTAATAATTTATTTTTAAAGGTATGTCAATGAAGAATAGGCATTCTGTCCTGAAGAGAACACGGACTGGCATAACAAGTCAGAAAATGTAAGAATTAACATTATTTTAGACTATTATAACACCAAACCACTATTTTAGTTAGGTGAATTGTTTATTATGCTTAAAACAATCAGTCCTGTAGCACTGTTTCCCAGTAGAGAGCTGCACAAATACAGAAAAAGGCACTTCCTGGAAAAGTTCTTTGGCTCCTCTATCTGTTAGTACTTCAGTTACAGGATGTTTTGACCGAAACATTTATAACTCTTTCTTTATTTAGGATTTTTTTTTTATTTCACATCTGTTTGATTTGGTAACATTAAAATATAAAAACAGCATGCCAAACCAATGCCATGCCAAACCAAACTACTGATCACTGTAGTACCAAGTCCTTCCAGCTGTAGCTAGCAGCTTATGCTTCAGAGAAAGCCAGTAAAGAAATACGCACCTAGAAATTTGTCATTTACAAGTTGAAGAAACAACTCCCTCCTTGCCTCTAGAGCTTCTCAGTTTAAAACACAAGGCATGAAATTTAATAGCAAATGGATCCCCGAGCTCGATTATGAATGATTTTCCTTTTTCACAATGTTGAGCACTTATTCCCATGCACTCCCAATTCAGATAATAGAACTATTGATTTTTTAGGGAAGTAAGGAGCCAAGTTCTGTCCTTCAGTTCTACTTGGTAATAAACTAGTAGTTTTCTCATTTCATACTACTGATATTATGCAATATTGTTTAAAAAAAATGAGAAGTAGGGACATAGATTCTTCTTCAATATCACCAGTCAAAATGCCCTTTTCCTCATTTAAGATTTGGAACATTTGCATCAGAATACATCAGTTTGTACCCTATGTCTATGTTGAATCCCTTTCACAATGCAAATTCTGATTTGTACCATATCTCGGGGCACCTCTTTAATAGTGCAAAGTGAAAGAACCAAGTGGTACTTTTTCTCACAAGTTACATGAAGTTCTACATTGAAAACTGTTTAATTTTCACAAATGATAGTAAACAAATTGGTATCAAAAATATAGCATCATATAAAATACAGCTTTTAGCTATCAAATCTTTTCTCTCTAGCTTTTCTTAGTAACACATTCTTCTGTTCGTATTATGGGAAATCACAAGACATATTCCAGAAAAGTTTATCAGTTAACTAGGAATCTAGATTGGCAGAAGATTCTGCTTTCTGTAGTGCTACCTTATAAAGACTGTACTTTACAGCTACACTTTATTCTATTTACTTCAAAAAAAAACTTAAGGCTCTTATGCATCCTCTCCTATTCAAATCAATTCTCAGCACATGCTTGTATGGTCTGTCTATTCAACTTACATTAAAAAGTAATTCTTAATGCTTTCCAGCTATTTAGCTCAGACAGTCATACACATAAGAGTGAATTGATACTGAAAAGTTGCACCAGAGCTAACATGACAGCAACTGAAATCAGTGAAGACAGACTTTCAGATTTGTTGTCATAGCTCTGCCACATACTGTCGGTCTGCTTTCCCTAACTTGAGATGTCAGGGACTTTTTTTAAGATCAATTGCTTCCAGATGTACGGGATAGTGTCATTGGAAAGAAAAAAAGAGAATGCATGCTTCCCACTGGCATAATTGAAATTGCAGTGAAAAAGCAGCCTCCACAAATCAAAATCAATTTCTCCAATATATTTGTTTCTTCTTTTCTCCATTACATATTGAATTTCTGTCTTATGTTTTCAGTCAACCACCAGAAAAACAGAAATATTTTGCATGTGCAGTTTCTTAGCCAATGCAATAAAACTCTTTTTTTTTTTTTGCCTTATTCAGAGCAAGATAACATCCTTATTCACACTGAAGAGCACCTGAACTGATGAACTGAATTGAACTGAATTCAGTGAAGCCATTTGTGAAATGACATATTTATTCACCATCTATGAAAGAACTAACGTTCCGATCATTGCATATAACCTGCAGTTACACTACCAGTAACAGGGGCTGGTTCATGTTGTTATTAATGGAAATAGAGTATGCCTCTGCTACATTGCAAGTTCACATTCTCCAGACCATTAGTATGCAATGACTACCTGCACATGACATAGCTCTTCAGCGACCTGTGTAAAATATGTGTGATGATTTTATTTCCTGCACATCTTTACAGATTTCTATTGGAACACACTGCCATTACTGCACTCTTGCATCTTAGCAGACAGCCCAAATATTAAATGAGTACATAAAATGAACTGTGTTGTAGGTCAGCAGAGAAGGTATACTATCAAAGGAGCTCTGGCAATTCTTCCTGAGTTATTTCTCCTGCTAATTCATTTCTGCAATGCTAGAAGTCAAGCTTCATTTGAAAATATGATAATAGATAAGTCTATGTTTATTACAGAGCTCTTCTAATACTTGTTCTATATTTCAATTAAACACTGAAAAGAATTGCACTGTGATGCTTCATAGCTAAATACAATGTTTTCAAATATTTCAAAATAATTCTTAAAATCTTGTATTTGTATTTAAGGCAACTTTCTTACAATTACGAACATGTGAAAATACAGATTATAATTAATATTTGTTTTATTTAGTGCTATGTAAATAAAGTATTTTTCCCATGAAAAAGTCCCTTTTCAAGGCAAAATATCTACAAATAAAACATAACATTTTCCAAAAAATGTTGTCATCAAGTGAGCATACATTTTTCAGTAACACAATATCAAGTTGATTTATTTTCAGTCAACAAGAACACTAAAACATATAATAACCCATATGACAGTAAACACCACCTTCTTATGACCTTGGTTTGTAAGTTCAACATGCATAGAATCCAGAAACACAGAATTCAAGAGAATCAGGCAAGTGGGAGTAGAAACAAGAGAGAGATTCACCTTCTGGTGCTGACTTGTTGAAGAGAATGGGGAGGTAAGATCCAAGTTTCTTTTCTCTTCCTACATCACAATCTTACTTTAATGTAGTAAAAGAGAGAAAGAGCATTATTTTAATCACCTAGTATGTTGTGCCTGTCTTCACCCAAATAGTTCACAGCCTGTCACTAACATACAGTTCATTTTCACCGATGTGCATAAGCATTTCCTCTAGCACAGTTCCTTTTCAAAGATGTGCATAAGCATTTCTGCCACGACATATGGTTATTATTTTTCCCTGATATTATTTTTCATTTCTTTATTTATCCACAGAACACACAAAACATAGGCAGAAATTCTGAGACTTTTCTGTATTTTACATTGACAATGCTCAACTTTCAGAGAAAAACTTCTAAAGGAAAAAGGATAAGTCAGTCTTCATTAGCCATTCAAGCATTGGTAAAAAATACTGCCAACAAAATTACTGGTGGGTGTTTTCAATAGTTAGCTATACTTTGGGGGGACTGGACATATACAGTCAACTCATTAAACACAGTGCTGTGATCTGCCATCACATAATATTTAGTCACTAACAACGTGATCTAAAGTAAACCAATGAATCGGAAGCAAAATGCGTCATAACTCACCACCAGCTGCTGAATAACATCTTTCAAGCCTAATAACATATGAACTCTTCATACAACATTTGTAAAGTAACACTGTTCATTGCGTGGTTACATCTGACCCTTAGTGGGACACTACTTATGCTACTAGTAGTTTTATTAACATTTGAAGAATAGCTGTTGTCTCATCCAAAAGGATCATTTGTCAGTTAATTATTGTTCTGTAGCTACATTTATGTTGTTGCAAATTTTATGTTTTCGCATTGGAAACCACTGCAGTTTATACCATTATAGCAAACACTGCTTGAGGGAATTGTGGAACAAACAGGACAAGACAATGACTTCTCTCTGTGCACATGAACTGTACAGATCAAGTATCTCCTTTGCTCCAAGTGCAGACCTCAGGAAAAAAAAAAAAAAAAACACTAACATTTCACAATATCAATTGAATGTTAAGAAAATAAACACTGCATTTTTATGTTTTTACTTTTGTTTTTTTTTTTAAGACAAATCACATGAAAATTAAGAAAAATATTTACTTCATATGCTTTGTACAGACTAAGAGAAAAACAACTTGACATAATATGAACAACTACACTTGTGAATTAAAATAAATTTATAAAGTACAAGAAGCTTATAGGAATTATGTAACATATCAATGTCAGTATAACCTACTTTTAGTATCTGTTATTTTTATAGATTTTTATATATATTTATATGGTGTATTAAGCAGTAACATTTAAAAAGTCCAATCCCATATCCTAAATGTTTTTGATAACTGTCTAGCTAAGGAGAAGAGAAATAAAAGCACTGTTAAGGTACCTGTGCTGTCCTCTAACTGGAACTGCTACACAAGGGAGCTGGCTGTAAGCCAAGTGGTCTTTGAAAATAAAATCAGAACAGTGAAAATGTCAACACATGAATTCCCACCTGTCCTGATTGTTGCTACCAGGGATCACCCCATATGAGAAGTTAGAGATGTGTCTGTGTCTTTTCTGTTTCCTGCTTCCAGTTTGCTTTGGGTTTACATGGGGCATACATGAATAGGAAGCATCATAACCTCTTGACTCCCAAGATACATTATGAGATAATTAGATAAAATTTCTCCAATATGTGTCAAATATTAAAAAAAAAAGACTCTGAATCACAGGATTTTAACATAGATAAATTTCCAAGCTTCCAGAGGATGTGTGAGAGATCATTTATTTTTATAACATCTATCTCCACAGTAAATAAATACACTTTCAGTCTAGACTGGCCCTTTTAGTGGGCAATTTTGAAAAACTGATGTTTTGAAATCTCTGAGTTTATTGTCTTACACAAATTTTTCCTTTTCTTGCTTTCCCTTAAGCTGTACACTAGATACTTGAAATTTGAAACTTAAAAAAGAAATGAAAGATGCTTTATGTGCTTGTGGATATCAGTGTCTAGACACACTCTCACCTTGAGAGTTAGATTTTAATGGCAGAGTTCAAGAGTAGACTAAAAACCAACTAGTGATCCTACCACAGAAAAATGATGTGCCTATGAAAAAGCTGCCATGTCTGAAAAGAACCACAGAAGTTTGATGGTCTGGCAAATTACAATAAATTGTATATATACTCTGTTTTATAGTCTCATAAAAATATACGTCGTGCAGCTGATACTTGTGGTTGATGCATATATTATCATCATATTGTATGCAGCATTTGGTTAATTATTCCTTGTTAAGTAAAACTAAACTCCGAATTTGTAAATACTAATGTGGGTAACATTCCATCTTTTCAACACATGTAAACTAATTCACAGTGATGTAGAGTGAGACGTGTGTTAACACATACTGCCACTAGAGGATAGTGTTGTCATATTACTATGCACCCACATTAAATACGTGAAATTGCTATTAAGTTCAAGTTACTTATTCTCTAAAGCCAGCAAAAAAGAGTATTTATAATGCAGTTCAAGATTTCTTTTTCCTGAAAAAACTTGAAGCCTTTTTTTTTTTAATCAAAAAGCAGAGAAAAAATCACATAGCACAATTGCTTATGATTAGTTTACATTTAGCAACAATATTTAATGTGGTATTTGTTTTCAGTAAGTGAAATGAATTTACCTCAGGCTGAGTGTGCTATGCGAGAAACACATGGAAGGATATAGCCATTGTGTAATGGTCTGATATATGGCAGAAAATTGAATTTTATTGTAGTGGTTGTTGTGTGTCCCAAAAATACACGATTTGTTTCTGAGGTGCCTGTGAAACGTTAACACAGTCTATGGCAGCCTAAGCTGGTCTAAGTACTTGCTGCCACATCCAAGCTCGCATATTCTATGTCCTCCCTTGCTCTGTACTGATCCTTTTGAACACATGCTTTGGTAAGTTTTCTGCCAGTTCCGCTCTCTAAACTGACTCACTATCATCAAGCTGTGCTCTCAGCACAGACAAAGTGCAGGAATACATTACCCTGGAATGTGTGGCACCAAAGCTGCCTCAGATTAAACTAAACTGCTTTGTAATCAGACTCTAGAAAAACACTTCTACATTTAAAAATCCATACATTCCTGATGTAACTAGTAGAATAATCAGATGGAAGTAATTAATGTTTTATTGAGTTTAAAAATTAATTACAGAAATACTGTCTCCAAATGCATTTATAGATCCTTTTGACAGGTGTCATATACAATAACAAATTGCTCATGAAAAAGCTTACCTCCCCAGAAGGTTCAATATACATCTTGCTAAATGCTTGCTATTAAAGCATCTTTCTTTTAATTATTTTCAAAGTGCCTTTGCTTTCACTATTTTAGAGTGTTCCCATTTCATTGTAGCATTAAAATAATTTCATTTGCTTGATTAAAAATGAGGCTATCAGTAAGAGCTAGAGGTATCAGACTTGAAAAAGTGACTGACAGTCTACTGAGGATTAGGAACCAGCTCAGATCAAGCTCAGGTATATTCGCTTATGGAAATAACAGGGAATAAGAAACTCACTCCTGTAAGCATACTGCTTACACCTTTGCTTAGGCAAAGCAGAGATAAGTCAGCTGCAGACCTCATTTCAAGACAGAACTTAGAAAAAGACTTGCACAGGCTTGAGGAGTATGCTGTATCAAATAAAAAGCCATAGTAAAAAGCTGTCATCAGGAAAAAGAAAGGGGGAGAAACGTCCCCAGGAGCTCTGCCGGATGCAGTACAGATGTAAGTTTATCCATGTTTAGAATTAAAATATTAACTTCTGCATTAGGGCTTGGCAAAACCTAAATTTAGTCTGGTGATGATGAGGGCATTCTTCTTCAACAGAAGGGCAGAACCTATTTTAGACACTTGTTTTCAGTAACTGAAATCTACAGTGGAACATAGTCAATTCATTTAGGTCTATGCCTGACACTGAACATCATCCTGTTCAGAAAGAGAGAGCGTTTTTCCTTAACATCTATTCTGTGTTCATAATATTCATATTAGCAATACCACAATGCTTTAATGTGTATATTTACTCAGTTATTTTGTATTGCCTAAATTTAAAAAGTCAGTAGGTCTAACAATTGTTAGTAGTATTTACAGAAGAGCTCCGTAAAGAGAAGAAAACAAACAGTAAAAGTGGCTTAGAAAATGTGACCTAAATGAAAGAGGTGAAGGATCTGAAAGAGTGCAGGACTTGATAATCCTCTTGATACATGAAGGGAAGTTGTAAAAAGATGATCATATACTGCTCAGTGTATCCACTAGAAGGAGGACTGGAGGAAGCACAGGAAAAACTAATTAAATCTTACATTGAGAAGAATTAGAATATATATTATGGAAATTCAAACTGTAATAATGGATGTGAAGCCAAGCAACAGGCCCACATAAGAATGCTGTAAAAGTTTTTTTTTTTTTTCCCAAAGTTTTTAAATATAATTTAAATGTGTTTGTCCTGGATTGTTTAAAAAAAAAAATTAACAAGAGGATTTGTAAGACAAAGTCTGTACTGATTTACAATCTCACTAAAATCAACACAAACTGGGAAAATGATGTTGCATCAGACTGCTCCACTTGTGTTATTAGTAATAGTAGTACAACAGTTCTAGAAAAAGGGATCTGAACTAGCTATACACAAAATCTACTAATAATAATTAAGAAAAACTGCCACCTTTCCTGGATTTTTTTTTTCTTTTTGTGTACAAATGCATATACTTAGCACACTTTCTCTACACTCCTCTGTAAAAATCACAGTGAAATAACTGTCTTATTTCTTCTTAGCTATCAGTTCATCACTAGCATCAGACTGAATTTTGGGACCTCTCCTAAAACTTTCCTTAAAGTTTTTTTCTCAGTACTGTAAGTAGTCACTAAAAAAAGCAACTAATAGCTTCTATAAAAAAAAGAAAAGCAAAATCTTCAGCATTCCTGCTCCACAACTGAAGCATTACATAAGTCTTCCAAATATAGTGATTTAAATTCAGTTAGGATTATAATTTTGTTAAATGTCATTACATCATCTTAATTTAAAATAATTACAAAATTCTTTTTTTTTTTTTTTTTAATGAAGCAAGTCTGAGTAATTTTAAATCCAGCAGACTCCACTAATACTTTATGAGGTATTTTTCCTTGTGAACTGATTCTTTATGCCCTACGGTTACAGAAATAAAATCACTTGCTGTGGTTGCTTTTGTAAAGGTATTTTATTCCCATTTTAATATATTTTTGTTGCAATGTATGTTAATACACTAACATTACAGTTTACTGATTGCTAATGATATTTAAGCAATAAAATTCTGCATGCGATCTCCACACACTAAAAAAAATACAATCTATCAGATCTCCTATACTATGAAGTGTTTCATTCAGATAAGTTTTTCTTTTTTTCCCTCTGACTGCTGAAACTTGTTTTGAGTTGTAATTCTGATTTTCTTACAAATGAACTTCATTTTCTCTGAAACCTTTGTATGCAATTAAATAGTTGTTATAATGCCATAACATGTGTCTTGAATTGCTCAATTAAGTAATTACTATTATTACATAATATTATTATATCTGCACTAACTAGACACTTGGCTGAAGGCATAAGTGTCCTGGCACGTTTAGTTTTGTTTTTAAACGTACATTATTAGGCAAGTGTGAATAGATAACTACTGGCCGATAATCCTTACAGAAATGACCAACAGCTTACATGAAAAGAAGCCCAAATACATTGTCAACACAGATATTGAAGTCTGATCTATGAAATATCTTTAACCAGCATCAAGTCTTTTCTTAGCTTCTGTTTGAGTAAGGAGACCAGAAACTGAGTTTCAGGTTCTGGAGGACGATTGCTCACGTGTTAACCAGGGGTCTGAGTTGAATTTTTCTTGAATTGAATCAGCAAGTTGCAGAGGTAGTAAGAAAAGCAAGAACCCAGATTATTTTTTGTTATATATTATATATTATATATTTTTTGCTGTACCTTTTGATCTCTTGGCTTCTGGGATACTGCTATGAAATGTGTACTCCAATTGCCAGTGATCATGTAGGACCTGGATTTTTAATGTCAGAGCTGCAGTTTGCTTTCCTAATTCAGATGTTTTTTGCATAACCTAAAGAATAAAAACAAGAACATTTCATATCCCACCTTATTCCACAGCTCATCTTTAATTAAAAATCTCTATCTGAGGTTGAGTTTAACTTCAGGATTTACTTACACCACTAAGTCAGTCAGGGTTGCAAAAACACACCCCTCTGAATGAGACAGTTATATTGGTAAAAGCACTACAGTAGACACTGGTAAAAAAAAAANNNNAAAAAAAAAAAAAAAAACTGTTTAAGAACCAACTGTAACCAGTTTATCTGTATAAACTCTTTAGAGTTTCTTGCAGAAGGATGACCACTAGAACAGAAAAGGCCGTGATCCCGGTCCCGAGCAGCCAGACCAGCAGGGAGACCAGTCCACAGCAATCCCCTGTAATTCCTGCTGTCAGTCAGGTACCTCTTAGACATTGCTTGCCATAGCTATAACTCCTCAGTCCCTACCTCTGCAGAAATGCAATCTTGAAGCCACAAAGACATGAAAACTGCTGAGATCTGTATCAGAGATAAACAGCCAATTTGGGTGTTCTGGCCAGTGATAGCACGTGATATTCAAAAAAATAAATAAATAAATAAAAGAAGAACTTTTATTTTGCAAATATCTTGGATCAAGGACTACATTTGCATGTCATTTTCTCCCAGGCAACTAATTACTTTCCTAGTGTATACAAACTGCCCCTTCTAAGGAAAAAAAGATCAATAACTCAAAAGAGAAAGGCTTTTAGAGACCATAGGAAGCTGACGGCTAATACTGTCTTGGTTTTGCTGCAGGCTTTAATTCTGACAAATTTTCAAATCACATTGTTTAGCAATTTAAAAACAAAACAACTGCTCCAAATAAGACTATAAATCATGGGTGTGAGTGGCTTAAATTCTATTGCAGTAACTTCATTGTTCCTGGTGGAACTGTTAATTAAAAATCTTAAAATACTTTCCAAAACAAACAAAATCCTCCAGATATTTTGGCCATTTTTCTGGCATTGACATTTCCATTTAATTCAATGGAGCTGCACCAATTTTATCAGCATTCAGCTCCATAAGTCCAAAACATTATCTTACTCAGTTCATGGCATTAAAAGATTTAAATTATTAAGACCTAGACGGTGCTAGTTGTAGTAAGCCATATGTTACTCTTATTTTTCTCAAACTCTCTCTTTTACAAAAGTATCTTGAAGCAGTGATAGAACATATTAATGTACTATAGAGTCTTATGCAAAAACTAAACAACCTTATAATCATGGATCGATCTTAATGTCACATCATTTGTTTTAATTCCTTTTATCCCCTAAAATAGAAAAACACCAAGCAACTTGCCATGGCTAGTAAGGAGATGTCAGAGCTAGGAAGCTAAATAATGCTGAGCTAGCTCTTGCTGGAAGAATTAATAGCAACACAAAATCTAGAGCACAAGCTGTGAATACATTATTAATGACGTTTCCTTCTCAAATCAGCAGATGGACACTGAATTGCTCAAGGGATGGGTAATGGGATACACAGCTTTCCATCTCAAAGTAACTACTTCAGATCCACCTCATGTTGGTTTTAACTGAAACTTGCTATTTGTCAGGTATTCAATAGCCAATATTGAATAACTGGTCTTAGTCTAGTTTTCTTGTACAATCCGGTTAACAAAGCTGGCATGTTGTTTTCAAACTCAGGTTTGAGTAGCTCAGACAACTTGGTTACCTGTTTATCTCTAAAGGTTCAGCCCTTCAAAGTAAGTTTCAGACCCAATTGCAAGTGGGACAACAGACTTAGCACATACTAGTCTTCTTCAGTTGTCAGTTTCCACCAGTGTCTATTTGGTATTTTTCTCAACAAGTAAATTAATTTTTAAATAGAAAAACAAGGAGAAGAAAATCAACCTCAGACAGACTGATAAAAATAGTTTTATGAGACTGACTATTGCTTTAACAAAGCTTGGCATGAAGGACATGGAGTGTTCTTCTTTTGTATGCTCAAGGCAGAAGAATTTTCAGAAGTTATGCAAATATACAGTATGGATGCAATATATCTGTATTGTCAAAAAAAAACATTAATAAATTGATAAAAGTCAAGAGATTGCAAGTCTGTTTTGCTGGAATTATGAAGAGAGCTAGTAGTTACAGATCTCAATAAAATTTACCACGTTCAGTGGTCTCCATGATCTTTTAATTGATTACAGCTTTTTTTTTCATGTTTACTGAACAGAACCGCTCTTATATTTTCATGGAATCCTACTGAAATAGGTAGGGTTTCAAGCCAGACCCAAAGGCTGCCTATATCACCTGGCACCTGACAGCAAAACTGGTCATAATTTAGAAGCATTTTTATGTTTTTAAAAAAGTACCATCAGGGTATGTTTGGAGTAAGTTTAACAATAGCTATTTGAGAAGTATTTAATGATTTGTATTCAAACATAAGTAAGGTCAGTATCATATGAAAGTATTTTTAATGAGAATATTTTTGAAACTCTATCAGGCATGAAAGAGAACTGTATGTGTAAATAAGCTGCAGGAATTTAGCTATAGTTTGAGTTGTTAAAAATACAACTATATTACCTTCCTGACACCCAAGGACATTATCTTTAAGCCTAACTATTCTCTGCTCAGTACAAAATATGAAGATGGATGCTAAAGACAGCTCTCTGACAGGATTTAATCCTTTAGGTTAAAGATGGCCGAACATGCATTTTAAATCTGTATTATTGTATACTTATACAAAACCCATTACAATCGTACTTCAGTACAATGACTGAAGAGTACTTTGTATCTAATACTAGTTGCTATCACTTATTAGAATCAGAGTCAAGATTGCCTCTCTCCTTATTCTAGACAGTATAGAGATAAATTGCAGTAAAGATAAACATTAAAAGATGTAAAAAAGAAACAAACATAGAGATCAAATTGCCAAAAATCATACTGCAAATCAACGGCCAAATTAAGAATAGAATCCATGCCTTCCAAACCCCAGTCCTTTTCTGAGCTCACAGGGTATTCCCCTGGCTTTTTCTAAGACTTATTTGCTAGTCATCAAAGTGTTTACCAGTAACGATTAATGTTAGATCATAAGGACCTTTTAAACACAAAGCAACTGAACTTACCGCCTCTCAAAAATACATTTCCTCTGTAACATTTACTGAATAACCCAAAAGCTGGATAAGAGACTCTTGAATCTATCTGCTGTACATATTCAAGGTTCCCTCAAGTCTGCATCAGCAAGGTGGGCTAGATGGGTACAGTGACCAGCTTCTGCAGCCAACAGCATGCAAAGGAATGAAACGGTCAACATCATAACTGATCGACTTTATCTCTTCAGAACGACCAACACAGGACCTGTATACAGCTGGAAATGCACGGTCAAAGCCTGAACTCACACATCTGAGTGACTACTGAGCATTTGCCTCCGTGCCATTGCATAGGTAATGCATACATAGTAATTTCCTTGGAGTTGTACGGCTTTTGATCATATTCCTTTTATTCTAGCTTCAAGCACACAAAGACGTATGCATACAGTTAATTTAGCATTTAATTGAGTAACACTATATATGAAGCGTACCTTTAGGGAAGTACATACGTCACAGCAAAACCAGACCTTTCTGTGAAAAGGACATTTGCTTACTAACATGGTACTTCAACGTTGCGGTAGAACCTCTGGTTGGTTCCATAATACAAGCAAATTTCAAAAATCTTAGATGATTAGCTACTGTCATGTATTAACATGTTTAGCAGAACTAAAATTCAAATCCAGCTTAGTAAAATAAGTTGCAAAAATCCAATTAACTTGGGGTGAGAAGTAGGATTCATACAGAAATGTAAATAAATAAACCTTTATTTATATATCTTACATTTATTTACACTTCATTTATTTTATTACCTTTATCCTCTTTACATATATGAAAGAAATATTAAATTTAAAGTGCCATGGGAATTATGGATAGGCAGTTACCTATCTGCTTCTTTTCTGTGCTAATAACATGGATTTTCCTGTTCAATTTATATTGGAAAGCAGTGAACTTTAGCTCAAATATCTGCTAGTTCTTTCTCCAAGACAAAAATAAAGGAGTCCATGAAGTAATCTGGGCATCTATTCTATAAATTAAAAAACCCAAGACAGGCAAAGGGCTACCCATAAAGATACCAACATCAACCTACACTCTGTCTTGGCAGCCCTTGTGAAAGAAAGGGGGAAACAGCTCTCACAATTGATTCTTGAATCAATATTACATGTATATGGATCACTCGATCTCTAAACAGCCAAGAAAAGTATGAACAGAGAGTCTTCTGATAAAACTGGAATGAAACATGTAGGATAGCAATAAAAACAAAAGCAGAGATATGCAGCATGGAGACATGAGCTGTTTTGTGGAAATTATCATCTGTAAGTACAGCTGCAATTAATCAGCTCTGATCACACATGCCATTTTCAGGGANAAAATAAATAAATTAATTAATTAATTTAAAAAAAAAGTATTTGTGAAGGGAATGCATCAAGTATAAATATTATGTACCATACTTTGAGAAAGGCATGCAGGCAAAAAGATATGTGTCAAAGGCCTTGCTTGTTTTTTCACTTCTTAATAATCAACTTCCCACATTATTGTCTCTCAGTACTTCTATTCACCTGTCTGATGTTCAAAAGAAATCCTAATATGCATAAGAAGCGATGATATAAATATAAATGCAACTCACACCTATGTAGAATTTTTAAGATAAATACTGAACACAAGATGCAGACAAAGTTAACTTTGGGGCAAAGACTGTACAGGCATGCCAGACAGGCAGTACACAGCATGGTATAAATACAGATGGAAGAGAAATCTGTAGTTAAGTTTGCCCAACATTTCCTGTTATAAAATTCTAGTTTGAGATGCTTGTAAACTTTGCCAATGTTTAATTGCTCGGTCTGATTTTTTTTTCAGAGTGTCTGATTTGTTTTATACCTTCTTAAAAAATGTAGCTGCCACCTCCTAAAATGTGGCTAAGCCAAAATTCTGGTTTGCAAAAGTTAACAAATTCTTATAACTGTTATGTTGAAAATTTGAACCTAGAAGGATGAAAGGACTTATGTGTTCTGCCATCCAGTAGAACCTATAGCCCTGAATTACAGACCAAGGCGCCCAATATAATACATAAGGAAATTTTGAGTGCACCTAATACTATCAGTTTGAATCATTACCTGCTTTGTTCCAAAGTCCTCTTTGTTAGCACCTGCCCTTTGGAGCAAAATTACAAGGCTTCCTCACAGACAAAACCTAGAAGCCATTCAGCAGCTAGATATCTCTAGGAAATGGTTTGACTCTAAATTCTCCTTCCACTTTGTCCAATCCTCCAACACCATCCTTGCAAGCCTTTTGCCTGGCATGCCTCCATATCATACCTCTCTGAACACATGCTATAGTAGTAGATATGTGGCATGCTGTGAGCACTTCTCACATTATTTTGGACAAACAAAAAAGGGTATTAATTATTAAAGAACCTTTAAAAATTGTTCAAATGTCTCATATGCAGAGATAGGCTTCAAGGTGCCAACAGAAGGTCTATGTGTCAGAAGACTGCAGGCTATCACAACCCTTGAAGCCCTTGCAGACAACAGAATCTCGACTGCAGGCATCATCTTAACTACCAAAACAGTCGTGGCAGGGCAGCTTAATGCTGAGGGATGCTGACGGATCTCAGTGTAGCCCCTGGCAGTAATCCTTGAAAACAAACTTTATCCTTGTTAAGGTACACAGTAAGAACTGGCATGATCACAGGATGTGAGTGCAGCGGAAAAGTGATATTTGTTCCATGTCTTGTATTTAAAAAGGCTGTGGAAAGGCCTACAGAAGACTACAGGATCCCTCCAGATGCTGCATAGTGTAGTTGCAGGCAGCCTGCTCTAGGTGGAGCAAGCCAAAAGCTGTGCTGATAGAAACCGCTCCTTCCTTTCTGACCAGCAAACACAGATTGTTCCTGAAGCAGATCACAACTCCAGCACGTGCATCATTTGAGAAACTGGACACTTCTGAGCATACTCAGAAGCAGATCCTCACACATCTATGAATTTAGGGTAGCTACAGGGTTAAGTCCTGAGTATGCCTTCTGAGTATGTCTTTCAACTCTTCCCACACTGAGATAAAAATATGTAGCTATATTAGCTATGTCAAATTCTAAAAAAGGCAGAAAAAAGTATGAAGTGTTGAAAGAGAAAATCTGGTATGCCATCAACAGGAGGTACAATTAATTGGACTCTTTACTCATTCCATAAATACCAACTTAAACACAACAAAAAAGAAAATGTAGGAGTCATAGCTGCAGTCACCTTTATGTTACTCGTCTCACTCATCCGATAGAAAAGTTAATCTTTCCTTTGACATCATGTGGGAAGAGGGAACAGTGGTACATGATTAGGAACATTACACTTAATGCAGCTAAAAACCTGGAATCAACAAAGGCACTGCTAAAAATTGCACCAAAACACACCACAATGATACTGAACTCTGACATGAAAATGAGATGAACTACCAAAAATAAATTTATCCCTTATACCTTTTGAATGCCAGTCCCGTCCAATAAATTTTAGACAGATTATACACACTATGTAAACATATCTCTCAACTCACTATAAATACTAAAAATGAAATCACAAAAGATAGTGGAAACATGAAAGCAGACATTCTAACATCATCTATGTCACCAGCGGAGTTGTATCTCTTTCTTTGAGTTTATTTTCCTGGAAAGATTCAACTACATGACATGCAGCAACGTCTTGCTCTTAGGATCTTTTTATTTGCTTCACTGAGGCAGAAGAACATCAAATGATTTGACTGAAGTGTTATAATGTTACTATTTTTGTAGTTCCCATCTCTGTGGAATCTGGGTACCAGCACGCAAGTGGAATTGCCATTCTGTAGACAAATGGTTCATCCACCTTAATAGCCTATTACTGTGACCATCATCCGACTTTCCAGATGAAATTAATTTTAATACTTAATAACCATTGATGTGCATAAACACTGCAAAGCATGACCACAAACAGGAAAGTTTGTTTTGTTTAACTATCATTAGATATTGTTAGATATTTTTGTTGTGTATTTACTTGTCCACAGCTTGTGATTAGGATATCAGTAATGATGTCCCAGTAATATTCTGCATAAGTGAGTTCACCATGCTCATTATTTATGTTTTCTTCATTTTCATTTTAAAATTAACTTGGCCCCAGCAGAAATCCAGAATCAATGTGTTTATGAGTACTGACTAGTACCAGGCCAATTACCAGCCATATGTGACAACATTGCCAACTGGTCCAGAAGCTCCACTTAAGCTCTGGCCTGGGCAGCCAAACCTGGCCTGCTTTGTCATAGCTGTACCAGTGTCCAGCCCTGTCTCCTTCCAGCATGATTTATCGGCTGGACTTCCCAGATGGACTGCAAGTATTGTAGCTAGTATTGTCTCCAGCCCCCATCTCCTGGTTGGATCTTAGATACGTACTATAAGTAGGCCTCTCTCTGGGTCTGTCTCCTGTAAGGTCGGACCAGCGTTATAGGTAGTCTTGTCTCCATTCTTGTCTTTGGCCCTGTCTCCTGATGCTCCTGACTGGCCTTCTTGGATGGACCCATGACTCGTTACTTTGCCTTGCCTTACGTCGGTGACAGAGCCAGTCGCTATCACCATCCTGACCCACTCAGGCCCTGGGGTGGTGCCCTGGCCACTGAGGCCTTGGCTGCGGCCGTGCTCTGCTCCTGGCTCCCCCTCTCTCACGGAGCAGCCCCACTCTTGCTGCTCCCTGATGGAGGAGTCACAAGCAAGACGACTTCTGGTTTTGCCAATAAGCTTCTGGGAGCTTAGTGAAAAGGGGGCTTAACGTCAGCTTTCACTACTTACCTGAAAGAGTCCTGGATTTTTAACAAAAGTGGAAAACATCCTAGCAGACATCTTCCATAAGGCTGTAAGGGTCTAAGTAACTTGTAATGCTATTCACTAGATTCAAAATGAAATTTTGTCTTTTTTTTTTTTAATTTAAGAGGCAAGAAAGAGAATGAAAAGTTTTAAGAACAGACAAAACTCAAAGGAATTTGTATTTCAATGCAAATATACATAGTCACTGAAAATTCTTAAAAATGTGATTTAGATAATATAATTTATATAATTTTTTTTTCATTTTTGAACAATCCAGAAAAAAATACAGAGTAATATTACAGCTAGAAGGTATCCAATACTGACACTACTATACATACATATGATTACATGAATTAATTATAGTTCTGAATGTACAACTCTGGTTCTATATAAGTGGTGCTGATAATTGCCATTCGTATCTATGTGGTCACAAACGAGACTGAAATATCATGTTGAATACACATGTGAAGTTCTCACATTTGACCTGTCACATTACCTCAAAAAGTCTGACTTCTATACAGCTTTGAATAAATTATTTTGTAACTTTTACAAGACAGCAGAATATGACAGCTAGGCATCCAACACTAGCAGACATTAACAGAATTGAGAAGATTTAAAACCTAGCCATTTAGATTGAGAGCAGCCCAAGAATTATTTAATGTAATTCAAAGGTAGGCAGAATAAATACATGCTAGTGAAGGTTTCTGAAAGATGCTTCAGCTTTTTGGTGAAGTTGAATACACTGGCTTTGCAGCTTTTGATGCTAGGTTGTGTAGAAGCAGAGTCTATTGCAGGTGCTCAGGGCTGATGAGGTATTGCCCCAGACATAATTTGGCAGTTTCACTACTCCTGACAGGAAAGTTTTCTTACCTAGTAGTTCAGCCTGAACACAAGATTAGAAAAAATGTTTAAATTTCAACCCACCTATTCTAGACTCTTCACTGCCAGTGGTGCTTGAGTTTTCATTTTTCTCTTTTGTCTGACACAGGGTGCCAGAAAGCAGAAGAGATCTGCTTCAGTCAATAAAGTATTTTGAGAAACAGCCTGCCAGTGCTTGACAATTATGTATAATCATGACAGTTCACTGGCTTCTCAAACCTTGTCCACAAGTGCAGTTGCATAGTTTCAGCTGAGCCAAATTAACAGCTCACTGGAAAAATGTCTCATTGTCTCCTGCCTTCCCTGCTCAGTTAGTTTTCTGCTATTTTAGCAAGTTGAATTGGCATACTACCCAATTAAATGTGAGATGGTGCGTGGAAAGCAGTAACACCGTACAACTGTGAATGGAAGACGTTATCCCCATCACAGTGACAGTGATCTGTTCAATAAATTCAGGACAGAGCAAGAATGCTTAACCTTTATAAAGGGCCTCCTTCTTTATAAAAAAAAAAAAAAAGAATATCCAACACAGTTGGAAAGGACTAACCATGTAAATATTCCCCCTTCGTTGGCATGCTGGACACATGGCCCAGTTTCAAGCTATTAAATATTATGCAGCTGTTTTATTCAAGACATTAAATTATTTGGTGTTTAAACTTTTGCAAGTTTAGACAATTTAGTCAATACAGTAAAAAAAATGCAAATTTGTAGCTACGCTGCATGCATTATTTTTTACTGTTTTAATTACAGAGATAGCCTAATCAGTCTGAATCTGTTCTGGTTTTTGAAAACATCTAGCTTGTATAAAACATGTTCAGAAGTTAATACAGATATTAATATAGTCATATTAGCACTCATATTACATCACATTAATTACATAGTTTATCCTACTCAGTAACAGAGTAATTAAGCCTACAGTAATATAACACCATAGTAAAAATAAGATTTCATCTCAGTGCTGCATGAAAATGTAAGTCACTTGTCTTATTCTCGTATTTTATGAAGATATTAGACCATACAGATGGAACTATTTTTCATGTAAACCACCTCCACCCACTGATTATTTCATATAATATAGTAGGCCTTGAAAAATACAATTGCTTTCTGTTACTGGTGAATGAGACTCTTTCCTCAGCAAGTGAGGTGAGGGGGAGTCAAGTTTTCACAAGAGTTTCTACATCTGTGGTCACAAAGAAAACCTCCCAAATGTTAACTGAGTCAGTGCCATCTTTTGAACCTGTATTCAGTCTGAGGTATTGATTCAAGGTTTTCCCAGCTAACAGCAAAATAAGCACAGACAATTTTTGCTGCTGCTGTTCACAAGTAGGTGGGTAACAATGATACTGACTGAGTTTCTCCATTATTTGGAAAAACTATGAGCACTAGCAAGCACAAAGGAGGCCAAGAGCCAATGAGAAACTCATTAAGCTGCTTAAACTGATCTAAATCTAGGCTGTTGAGGTCACATCCCACCCCCGCCACATATTTCCACCCCCTTCCTTCAGCCAATGCCAGTGTTTACAGAAACAGGTGGTGGTGTGCCAGTTCAAGGGAAGAAACAAAGCAAAACAAAACAAAACAAAACTTCACATCATTTTAGGGGGAGGGTTTTCAGCCAGGTCAATTCTATGAACTGGTTTAAGGGGCTGCACAGCACCAGCATCAGTGCAGAGGAGTGAGACAGGCATACAACAGCTGGGAATTAAGAGTAGTTTAAGCTCTATGAAACTGGAACTTAACAAAGAACTAGAAGCTCTGGAGTTTATCCTCAGCTGTACAAACCCTTTCATCCACTGATCAAACTCCAGACTACAGATGGAAGTAGATTTCTTTCTCTTACTATCTCTTAGTATGTCCAAAATCCATGTTGTTCTGTTAGTTAGAAGTCTTATTTAGTAGCAGTAACTTATTTGTGACTGGTTCCTAACAGAAGTATAACAGTGATAACAGCACCTCAATTCTAAATCGTCAAACCAGAGAAGATTAGGGAAAGGATAAGAGGCAGATATAATTTGTTTTCTAGCACTTAAGAAGCGGGGAAGGAAGAGGACTGAAGCAAGAGGAAGCAACTCCCCCTAGTCAGTAGAGTTCTTTGCAGTGCCCTGAAAAGGGAAAATTTCTTTGTCCTTTGACCACAGCAGAGGCAAAGTGGTCAAATATAGTGGATATAAACTGATGTTGGATATCATCACATCAGATACGAGCACTTATTCGAAATCCCAGTTCCTAAAGATGAGAGCACAGCAGCTAGCTAGTGCTGGCTTTGATACGCACAGGCTGAGTAAGGAAGATCTATTTCTCTTTTATGCTGGTGTTTGTTAGGCTGTAATTTTTCTATCCGTTAGTAGCACAGCACAATTAGCATTTAATAAGCATGTCCGATCTAAATTTTAAATGTTTTGTCTTGGCATTATTATGAGGATTAATATCTCCTATTCTTTTTCCTCAGCTAA
>VXAA01003318.1:347884-367591 GCA_013399115.1 Anseranas semipalmata | reverse complement strand
AAAAAAAAAAAAAAGAGTTTACAAGGAGCAAATGGAAACCAACCCTCATGCTACAGATATTTAACTGAACTGATAGTTCAGTATTAAGGTCTTCCAGTAAAACAATATCATTTTTTGTCCCGTCAATTTTAATATTTTTAGCAGGTGTCTAAAAGCTAATTTCTTGACTTGAAAATCTACCTGAATTTCCTTTTTGAAGTAACTGAGACTGAACTTTTTTCAGGAACCTGCAAAATCAGGCAAACGAAGTGGAAAAAGTGACAGAGATGGACACGAAAAACAAGAACTTGAGGTAAATACTATTAAAACATGTAAAATCTGGAAATTAATAATCTGGAAACCCAGAATTAATAGATCTGCTTCATTTGGAAATCCACTGTTTATTTACTTTAGAGTCTTAATACCAGCCAGAGTGTAAAATGCAACACTGAAAAGTTTATGTATATTTCATCCTCTAAACTACATGTCTTGATACTGAAACAAAACACTCATCCAGCTTTATCACTTCTTCCCTCCCCCAAATGATTACTGGGGGGAGAGAGAGAATGTTTATCCTGCAGAACATATATTCTTTCTGATGCACCTCAGTGAGTTTTCATTTCTTTCTTGTGCAGGGAGATGCGTGCTATTGTCATTACAAGTTTTAATGATCTTATGAATTAAATATTTTTTGGAAATTCAGATAAAAGAATGATTGAATTTCGGTGGAGGGAACTGATATCCCAGATACTAGGAAAAAAGCCGTTAGAATGACATCAGAGCAGTATCAGAGCTTGTAATTATCATTATCTTTGCATTATTGGTTGACTGCTTATTTTCTCATGCTTCTAAATGACAAGCTGGTGAGACCAGAACTGATTTTCTTGGTCCTTCAGGATGGAGTGTAAAGCTCCCATAGTAAACTAGTGGAGTGCTTTAAATGTTAACTGCAAATGTGTAATTTCTTTCTTTCTACATATGCAGATAAATAGAAGAATATGTTGCAGTGTTCATGCATTTCTTCTGTTCTCCTTCCCAGTTGAATTCCCATGCAAAGTACAGTTTCCTTAGATTATTGATGATACTTTTGTCATATGTGAGTAGGGACAGAATGGGAAAGGGACCGGTACACTGATGAGAATGTGACTGGCACATATACTGTGACTGTCATTCCCAGTGGGCATTGTTTAGTCTCCAGATAATTTTGAACACCTCAGTGCTTGACTCATTAACTTAATTAATTGAGTAATTGCATACAAATAGTAATATGGAGTTTGCATTCTAATGTGGCTTGCTGTAACAAAGGTGTATGTTAGCTGGTGCTTATACAGGCAGAAGGGACTCTATTTGTTAACATAGTGAAGACTAGTAAATATAAAAATGCCCTGGAACATATTAATACATTTTTTTAGATTTTCTTCTTTAAAGAAGGTTGTCCTCATGTTTCCTTGTACCTGTGTGTTAACGTGGCTTTTTAAAGATCCTTATCTAGACTGTGAGTAGGTTTAGAAATATACTGGTTCATGTCATTTTTTTCATCAAAATGATTGTAATGGGTATGCGTTTAATGCAAATGAAAGCAATACAAATGGCAGCTTGTAAAGACTAGAAACTTATTCAAAGAACAGGGACAACACAAGCAGCAGCATCCCACAAATACTTTATTTATAGCCGCATTGATAACACCTAAATTCATGATGCCTTGGACTTCTATAGATAAAAATATAAATGGATCTTAAAAATTTGCGGAAACAAACGAGTGTTTTTCCTGTCTCGCAGTCAGGGAAATGAGATTTCAGTTGGTGAAGCTATACAGCAAGTTTGTCTGACGAGTGATTGAAATGATGCCTGGTATGCCTGGTAAGCATGCACATGCTGAAGGGGGATGAAAGTAAGTATGCATAGAAGTTCTGAAGAGTAGCTGCAGCGCACAAGTGACCTACTGGAGTAAATACCTTTTTGTTTACATCTCAAAGAATCCCATTGTAGTTGTGTTTGAAAACAAGGTCCGTCTTGCCTGTTTTCTTGTCTCCAGTGTTTCCGCCAAACAGGTGTTTAGGGGGAAGAAATACAAGATGATTCTTCTTGCATTACCTGTGCCTTGGTTACTTGATGTAATACAAAAAGAGCCGTGCTAGATAAGACCCGAGGTCCATATTGTTTGGTATTTTCTGTGTGGTTAGTAGCTGATATTAAAGAGTTGCAGTAACAGGGTAGATGTATGGTCTTCCATCCAGGCATGCCTTTCTTTAAGCCGCTGTGTGGCTTAGAAGGTTTCCTTCTACCTGAGGTTGCCTAGCTGAGGTGTTGTTTAAAATTCTTTTCATATTATTAGTGATCTAACAGACTTTTTTATGTTGTCGTCTGTAGATTTTTTTTTTCCAACCCTCCTGTTTAATCTCCCCTAGGTGGGAGGACTTCCATTTCTTTGCCTGTCCTTCTGTTTCCATTATCCTTCTGTTCTGTTACGCTTTTTGTGATGGAGCTACCAGAGCTGTACAGTATGCATGAGGCGAGGGTACCTTGTATGTCTGTACCATAATGCAGTTATTCCACTTTCCAGATGCACATGTTGTTCACTTATTGAACATTTAAGAAAAGAGCTAATATGATTAAGCCCACATCTAACTTCAGCTTGCAGCTTGTTAGCAAACATTAATAAATTAGATTAAATAATTGCCAGAAAAGTGGAATCTATTCCTTTTAGGAATAGCCCTATACTTCAGTAATTAGTACAGGGTATTCATGTCTTCAGGTTGTGAACAAAGGCCGCACCTGGAGTGGCTGTGTCCAGTTCAGGGCCCCCCAGCACAGGAGAGACATGGGCATACTGCAGAGAGTCCAGCAGAGGGCCATCAGATGATGAAGGGACAGGAGCACCTCTCCTCTGAGGAGAGGCTGAGGGAGCTGGGGCTGTTCAGCCTGGAGAAGAGGAGGCTCAGGGGGGATCTTATCCATGTCTATAAATACCTGAAGGGAAGGTGCAAAGAGGACAGAGCCAGGCTCTTTTTTGTGGTGCCCAGTGCCAGGACAAGAGCCAGCAAGCACAAACTGGAACGCAAGAGGTTCCATTTACACATGGGGAAGCACTTCTGTACTGTAAGGGTGATACAGCACTGGTTGTTCAGAAAGGTTGTGGAGTCTCCTTCCTTGGAGATCTTCAAATGCTGTCTGGACATGGTCCTGGGCAGCCTGCTCTGGGTGTCCCTGCTTGAGCAGGGGGCTGGACCAGATGGCCTCCAGAGGTTCCTTCCAACCCTAACCATGCTGTGGTTCTGTAACTCAAGGGAAGAAGGGATGCAAGGACTACCTACCTTGAACTCTCATTACTGGCAAGAAACCTCCTTCTCATCTCCCTCCCTTTGCATGTCTTCAATTCATGTTAAGCCTATTCAAGGGAACTGAGGACCATAAGCTCTGTATTTTCAGTTGTTAAAAGCAGGACGTAAAAGTCAGAATCGCACTGATCTTGGTAGTCTTGATGTTCGTCAGAATAGGTAAAAATTCAAACTAAATTGATAAGAAAATCTGAGGGTTGCTTTTTGATTATGATCTGAAGAAACGCATCCTCATTTTGATTTTTTTTGGAGTATTTTATACACATTTTTAGGTTTATCAGCCACTTTTAGAATTGAATGTGTCTGACTATCTAAACATTTGGGTAGGAGGGAGCCATTTGTCAGAACAAGGGTAAGAATAGGTATTTCCTATTCTAGGCAGTGGAAGAGAACTGATAAAAGCCTATCTGTAACTTGGCTGTTCTGCTGTCAAATAAGCTGCATTGTTCTCTGATGTAGCATGATGTCAGTCAATTTTTCTCAGGAGTTGTGGTTTCCTGAAGTAGTTTCTCAGAAGGAAGAGCTTGGCTCTTCAGTCTGAACTGATGAGCACTGTATCTTTTGTAAAAAGTGAAGCATGTTACCTTGAAGTCTCTAGCAAATGAATAAACAGAACTGTTAGTCTGAGTTTTTCCCATTACACTTGCAGCTTTTGAATACAGATGATCAAAGATGGGGTGGTTAGGGTTGCTGAGCTGTGTTGCCTAAGTTGACTTAATTTCTTCAGGTGCCCTTCTGTCCAAGGGCTGGTTACGTGCCAGTTCTGGAGGCCAGTTCTGTCCTGGTGGCATCATCGTGCCACTTGCAGAAGTTGTCAGCGCTAGCTGTGTAGTGTGGTATTCAAATAACCGAGAGCTGTGAGCTGCTTTGGCAGCTCTCTGGTGTGTGCTGGCTGCGTGATCGGACCGTGACTGAAAAGCAGGCGTGGTGATGGCTGGTGGCAGGAAGAAGGGCATCTGTTGGATGAACTGGCCGTGATTCAGGGCTAGAATTCTGCTGGAGTCGGCGCTGCTAGGTGGGAAGTTGCCATAGGAACAAAAAATGCTTTCTTTTGACGTTTCTATTTAGAAATGTTACCCATCCTCTTAAATAACCACTTGTAGCTAATTTTAGAATTTATCTGCAATTCAGAAGGCTTGTGTCCCTGAGGTGCATCTTACTGTAGTATACCATAGTGTGTGCATGTGTGCGGGCACATGAGCACTTGTTAATTCAAAATTGGGAATTTCTTTGGGAATAGAGGAAACAGGAAAGTGCCTTTTCCTGTTTCAAGTAATGAACGAAAAACAGGTGGTAGTGGAAGATAGCCAGTTCAGAAAAACAACATTAAGGTCAAGCACAATATTGGAAGTACAGAATCTTGTGTAGTAATAGTGTTTATAGTACATCATAATTAGCTTTTATTACTGAACACATGGTAAATCATTGCTTCCTAATTTTTAGTGGTATTTTTCTTTCTGCTTAGTCACTTCATAATTTGGATTTTTTTTAACTTGAGTTAATGGGTAGAATTTACCTCACAGGTGACTTGTATTTGAGCAAGTTTTTTAAGTGTTTAGTGTTGGAGATTAAGAAGAGAAATAGTCAAAAATGCAAAGTAATAGGTATCACTTGTATGTAAATGCTTTTAACTTGCCAATGCATGCCAATTTTACTGAAAATCTAGAGTATTTTTGGTAACTTAAAACATGTGGTGATCAATGGATTGTCTCTTCTCTTATTTGTTCTGTAAGACTAAGCATTTTTGCTCTTTTAATAGTAAATTTGCAGAATGGGAATCTTGGATGTGTTTAATGAAAACTAAATGGTGCTTTCAGTCATATTTTCAATACATTAAGTACTGTGTGTATAATTAAAGAAAATTGTTAATCTATTCTTGAGGTATATACATTTCTCTGCCAGTTAGAGTGTTTGCTACTACAACACGGTTTGCATAAAATGACTGTCTTAAATTTATCTACCTTTAGAGGCTCTAAGTGTTATATATGGTAACATTTTCGTGTGCACTGAGTGTGTACGCTCACAGACCATATGGAAATTGCTAATGAATAAGCTATTCTGGAAATCCTCTTTAGAACACGAAGAAAAGTGATTTCTGTTGTTTTAGCTATATCCCTATGAAAATGCTTTTGGTGTTAGCTCATACAGGAATGAAACACTGCCTTCATATCTATTATACTTAACAAAACTCTAATTAAATCCATTCACACTGCTGAAATAGCAGCATTACAGCCTGATTTCCATCCTGAATCCCATTTCCATCCAATTTATTTTCCATCCTATTTCTTATCATATGGGCACTTACTGAAAAGGAGGCTATGGTCTCTTCCTGAAGAGAAAAGTGCTAAGGTATATTTTCAGATGTGTGCTTCAGTGTAAAATATCTTGCAGATTTGAAAAGCTTCTACAGCAATTTAAGATCCTGTTAAAAAGAATTGCAATACTTGCAGTAAGATTTCCCACTTAGCTGTTTTTATATTCTTGGTGTAGGTCACTCCTAGATGTTTTATCAGTCTTGTAAAGACCCTTGTGAAATAATTCATATTTAAAAACAGTTAACTATTGCCCACTTTAAACCTGCTTTTCCAACTTCAAAAAAAAAAAAAGAGTGGGAAAAGCAGCATCACAAGTTCTGACAGGCTTTTGTTAATGATGTATTTTATTCAGCTTGAATGAGGGCACTGTCATGTATAGTCTGGGAAATAGAGTGAACTGGGGACCATTTTTCTGATTCTGTTATTTAATTCATACAGAAGTACAGTGGCAATCTGGTAGGGAATATTACAGAAAAGCAACCTGCTGTGAATAGGCAGTAAACTGCTACATGTACATTTTAGAAGCTGCTGAAGCTTCCTAAATGCTCTATCTGCTACAGTAAGACAGCTCATTCCTTTTAACTTTTGTATTCTACCAAAGCCTGAATACCCTAGCCAAGGTTAGGACTCTGACAGCGAGGCACAGTACAAACAGGCAGTATAAGGTTCACCTGCTGAAAGTAGACAAGGTCCTGATCCCTTTGAAGCTCAGGTTAGGTAGACAAATACCTTGAAGATCTGGGCTTCTCAGGCAACCGGTGGGAATAGCTGAGGAACTACATTGTTGGAAAACTTCTTGGTTGGTGGGTGACTTTGAATACATGGGCTAGTTAGTGCATGTAACAGACTGATCTATTTCCATCTATATGAGTGTTATGGTACAGAAACACTCACTGAAAAGAGTGTACAAAGAATAAATAGCCATATATTCAGAGGATGATGAATAGAATGTTTTGATTAAAATGTTATTTTACTTGATTTGATTCCTGTAACAAAAAATTTTTAGAAGATTCTCTGTAAGTTCAACTACAATTAACTTTTTGTCATTTTTTTTAAACAGGTGTCAAACCAAAAATCAAACAGCACTCCGCCCCCAGCACAACTATCTAAAATCAAAGTACCAGCACCACAGACAGCACGGAAAAAGGAAAAGCAGCAGACTTCATCAAGGTTTAATGTTAGGAGTAACAGGGAGCTTCAAAAACTGCCCCCTTTAAAAGGTATGTCTTTCTAAATCTGAATGATTCTTGTGGGGGATCTTGAGCATGAGACAGAGAAGCATCTCAACTATCATACTTTTTATCTGATACACATATGTTATATATTAAATATTAACATATGCAAACTTGCACATACTTGTATATGCAAACACATGGTCTTTTTTTATTTCATTCCGTATATGAGGACATCCAGTCTGTTGTCGTCTTGGCAATCAGTACAGGAAACATCAAACTCTTTTTTCAACCCAGAAAGGTTTATGTGAAAGTAAATTCAGTCATCTCATGTAAAAGCAGAATATTTGGGCTCTGCAAAACATCAGTCATGTGTCCTTGATGTGGCATTCCCAAACCCTACTTTGTTTGCTTGTACTGAGATAGCTCTTGGCATTGAGAGAAGACCTGGTCTATCGCTTTTTATTGGTTTGGTTTTTATTGGTTCTCCTGAGCATGGATTAAGTGGAGTTGTGTCTTTTTGGTGGAATCAAATTTTTCCTTTGTAAATTTTAAGGCTTTGTGACCATTTATAATATTTATCGCTGTTTGCGATGAAAAGACAATTAACAATTGATGCATCGTCTTTCACTAATGTGACGTTTATCATCTTTGTTTTAGCTACTGTCCACGTTGTGTTAGCACATGCTAGCATATTGTGCTTATGGTACCTTGTAGTGTTAGGGCAGAATTTTCCGGGTCTGGTCAGATGCACTGATCAGGTTATGAACACCTGATTTGCTCTGAAGGTTATTGAATGCTGTTTTGAAGTGTGATGCATACTGCTTTCCAGTGTTCAAAGTTGGCAGTGAAACCCTAATACATTGCTGAAATGTTGAGTAGTACAGTTGTAGGCAATGTGAAAATGTCAAGGGATAAGACTTTTTTCCTCCAGTCATTTTTCTCTTGATAATAATGCATTAGTGTTCCTTGAAAATAAGTAACCCAGTTTCCCAGCCCATGTGAACTATATTGCTCTTCACACAGATAAAATCAGGCTGCAACATTCTTCTCATCACACAGATGCTGTTTTTACAAAAAGAATATGAAATATTGTCTGTTTATCATGGTAGTATGGTAGTCTATGTGAGGCTTCTTTAAATTTTTTCAAGACTTAAATGCTGTTTCTTTAATTAGTGAATTTCAATCTATTTTATTAAATCTATAAATAGGAATATTTATAATATATGCTACAGATTATGAATAGTATGTCATATCTCTTAAACTAATGTGGCAGGTTGATGCACCTACAGTTAGCTGTCACATCCAGGGTGTGACATAAGCAAATGACGCCGAATGAAAGTAGTGCTTGTATAAAAGTTGTGCGTACAGCTTTATTGACTAGCACACCCCTTTGTTCAAAGACTCAGCTGTGAAGAAAAATGCATTACTTGTTCTAGAACCTGCATTCTGTCTGTTTTTAAATAGGGTGTTTCTGGTAGTGCCTGGGACTGTCAGTTCAGGGAGACTAGAAGTAAGTATTCAATTAGACGTGGAGTGGATAATGAGTTGGAATGAGAAAAATGAGTGCAGATGGGGGTGGAGGGGAAAGGTAGTCCAGCTTACGGGGCAGGGGTGTGAATGGAGAGAACTTACTGGAATGTCTCATCATTGGTGTTATCACCAAATATCAGGGAGAGTTGGTAGTGGAGTTTTAGATCTGTTTCCAACTTGGCTCTGTTGCAGTTTAATAGACAAATGAATGGCAGAAGAGGGCTTGCTTGGAATTCAATAATAATAATTAAAAAATTAGAAACTGTACAAGGTATGTTCTAAGTGTTCCAGTGTTTTTGAAGCAACATACCTAGATGTCAAGAAATGGTAGAAATATTATTGTGCGTATGCATTATTTGTATTTCAGGCTGTGATCACTTCTCCCCCCCTCAGGTGAAAGGAAAGAAAAGACCTTGAGCTTATCTCTGGTGGATGTCTCATGATGCTGCATGTGTGTCCCCAGGCTGTCGAGAGTCAAACTTTGTTGTGAAATACTAGTGCAATTGCTGATGTAGTGGTAGATAATAATTACTGCCTTTACTAATAGAGCTATGTCCGGTCTCATGGATTATAGCAGGTGCCTGTATAATTACTGTTCCCACTATGTGTGCTCGCTCATGACTGTTAGGATTCCTAAACTTTCATTTTGGACGGCTGTGTGTTTAATGTCTGTCTGGACAGGAGTTAAAGCGGACTGGCAGGCTGTAATTTAAAGACACTGAGAGGATTAAGGTGGGTTTGACTTGAGTGAAGAGCTGGGATGAATGTAGCGTTGTTTCGGGTTAGCTGTGTTTAACCAGCTTTCAGACTCCAGTTACTCCTAAGGAGTAGCTGTATTCCTATGGCTACAGTAACTGGGAGGCCTTTCTTCCATGTGTGGTAGGCCAAGGGATGTGCATTTTCTTTGTAAATGTTGAGTTGATTACTGCGTGGTGTGAGGTACTTTATGCAAGATTGTAGTTCAATCACAGTGTATAGAATGGAGCTGTCTTTGCATACTCACATTTTTTGTGTTAGATCTGTGAAAGCTTGTAGCTGGTAGGCTCTAAATGGCCTGCAGTATTGCGGAGGTAGCCACTTTCTTCTGTGCCATAGGGCTGGAGCTGAGGTCAGTGGATCCCTTGGAACAGTGAGAAGGGAGAGAAGGAGCTGCCCAGGTGGCTCCTTGTCGACGTTTCTTATGTGGGAAACATTTGGCCTGTTAATCTGAAATAGTCTCAGTTTTGGGGTTTCAGTCACGCTGCTAACTTCCTGTTGGGTGTTACATGAAAGTGCTTCTGGAAATACCAGCCTCTTTGCCCTGTTAACTGCTGTTAGTGCAGTCTGGTTTGTGTTCATTGGAGCAGGTTACGATGAACATTGTAAACCCGCCGTTTATTCAGGAAATGAAGGAGCTAGATAGCTTAGATAACGCAAAAAGAATAGGAAATAAATTAAGAGTTAAGAGGCTGTAAGAATAGAGATAAACATAGAAATTCTGAGAAGCGTATGATGCTGCTGCTCTGCAGAGCACAGAGATCCATGTGTTAGCAGAGCCGCAAGCCAGCGAAGCTCCCTGCAGCACAGCGCGATGCAGCCTGCCTCAGTTCAGGCAGCACAGGCCGCTTGTTTGCCCGCGGGTTGCACAGACGTACCCCTGGCCAGCTGACCCCGGGACCGTGACCTAAGAGGTTAAATGTTGTGGGAAGATCTTACCTGTTTTCACCAACATGGAAAAATTCAGTGCCAACAAACTTGTGTGATGTTATTTTGGGCTCAGCTGCTTTTCCTCGTTGGCGAAGATTTGTAGTACTGGTACTTGTTACAGGAAGTTGGTTTTGTTTTCAGCTATTCGTTAGGAAAAACTACTTATTGGCCTAAAGATGCTTTTTGTGTTGTTATGATTTGAAAACTTCCTGATTAATGCTTTGGTTATATCAAGCATAACTCATTCAGGTTGTTTCAGCCTTCAGAAACTTACTGGTTCCATTGTTTTTGCTCTCTTAAGAAAACATCTTGTTGTAATTGGGATGTATTGAAATTAACACACTTAGCATGTGTTCTGAGAGTGACAAACAGAGTGTTTGGTATGAATGTTTAATAAATATATAAAACAAGTACTTGTATGAATCTGACCACTGACACGCTGAAGTAGTTTGTGTTCTTTGCAACTGCCCACTTAAACTTCAAGGAAGGAACTGGAATTCATTGTTACACTGTTAGAGAGAAATTCTCCGTGGTTAATTAGCAAATAATTCTAGAGTGTCTGTGATTTAGTTTGCTGTGTACTGACATTTACCACGCTTATTTCTGGTGAAGATGATGGGTCAATGGGTCATCTTCACTTTAGTTCTTTAATCTAGGTTACCTCTGTGAACTTCTGACACCCAAATACATTACACTGGAAAAAGCTCTAGAGCTTGCATGTATGATATATATGTGCTAATCATCTAGCTATGTTAATTTAGTTTTGAAAGGAAACAGTAATAAATGACATTAAAAAGAAACTTTGAATAATGTCTTAATATGTTTTAAATTGCATACTTGTTGCTTACACGCTCGATGGCTGCAATAATGCATTTTCACTTCAGTTCTCAAGGGGAGTTCTTAGTATCCAAAGACCATCACACGGATGTCTCTGTAAAATTTTAAACAGTGATCTGGTTTAATGCGGAGGGAGAGGAAGGATATCTTTTTACTTTTCTTTTTTGCCTTTGGCATGAGGTAGTTACATTTACTTCTAAATCTAGCTTTTTTTCCCTCCCTTAAATGCTTTCCTTAAGAAAACTTTCTCAGACAAACATTTGTAAATTCTGTTAGGCTTAGTTTACTATCTAAATCATTAGGAGATGGTCAGAATTAATCTTGGCTGAATTTTCTCTGCAAAGTTTTTTGCAAACATACTGTTTTTTTAATTGTAAAAATATTTTTCCTCTCTGATTTTACTGAGATCATAGTTATCCCTTACAAAATGAGTGGTGTGCCAGTGTTAGCATCTACAGGACTGCATTGTTGAGGTGCTGCTCTGGTGGACTTGCTGAGTAACTGATAAAGAACAAAAAGGAATGAAAAACAGGACAGCCAGCTGTGTGGCATTTTGTAAACAGTTAACTGGTAACCTACACATTACCATGTTTTCACTGCTGTGCAAGGTTATTGATACGGAAAAGTAAAATTTAAGGTTAATGATTCAACAATGTACACTATCAAGTACTCATAAGAATTCATAGTTTGAAATACTTGCATTATAGGTGGACAGTTTTTTCCCCATTCTACAATCTTGGTACTTATCTATTTCTAAGATGCTCCCCTGTACATTGAGTACATTTAGTTTATATGCTGCAAGGGACTTTGACAGTGCGGACAGGTGCACATACTTGTATTTGTACATGTTATTTTGCAAGGATGTGCTGATTTTAGTAAACTGTGTTAACGTGCAGTGTTTAGAAAACTTGTACAAAATGGTGGGATTTTTTTGTAATGTTTGGTCTGAATCCTACAATACGAAAGAGAATGTTACAATGAGAACTCTTGAATACAATATTAAGATACCTTGACTGCATAAAACACTTTACACACTGTCAAATACAGCTGTGTCACAAATCTAGCTTTAACCTGCAAGGAATACTAATTAAAAGATATTGTTCTCTGTCAGGCCTGGAATAAAAAAGATTTAAAGAAGTCAGTGTTCCTTAATACTCCAAAGTGTTGAAAAATTTCCCAATGAACGTGTTAGTCATGCATATGTACATTTGGAAATAATTCAAAAATACACTGTTTTTGTAGCATGTCTGTATAAGTTTTTTTTTTTTTTTTTCTAAAGCTGTGTGGAAATCTGCTTTATAGTTTCAGAGAGGATTCCCATGACACCAGTGTCATCACTTTGTTTGTGGCTTTTAGGTTGTTGTTTTCTTTTTTATGTAAAGGTGAATATTGTTTCATGTAATCTTAAAGATGGCAGCTGCAATTCAGCTTTTATTTTCAAATACAGTTCCTAATTTGTTTACAGAATTACTACTTTCCTGTCGGGGTTGGATTTTTGATCTTGGAAAATGTGGATGCAATTTTCTTTATAAAGGGGTGCGTGTGTGTGTATCAAGGTAGGAAGAAATGAGCTGTGTTGACAGACATGGACATTTAGACTAGGTGCTGAGCAGTACAGAATATGGAATATTGTGCTGTTTTGGTATAGCATAACTGTATGATACAATTAACAGATTTTTGGTGTTTTTTTGTTGAATATTGTGCTGTGTGTGTAGATCAACACTGTTTTTGACATTTGGTGAAGATGTCTTTCTGACTTAGTAGTTTGAAATCAGCCTATAAATCAAAAAATATCTATCTATCTATATTTTTTAAAAAAAAGGTGGGGGGAATAATGACCAAGACAGGTCATAAGGGTGCCATTTTTTCTGAGCCCATTTCATGTAGATTGTGTGGTTTCTCTTCTCTTTTTCTTTTCTTTTCTTTTTCTTTCTCCAAGCAAAGGCGTTGAGGTATGCCAAGTTCTGAGCCTGTTTTGTGCAAGAAGAGAACTTGAGGATGGTGTCTCAACTTGTCTGCCTGTGATACAGGACTCTGATAGGGAGACAAGTGTTATTAAAGCTTTCCTAATGCTTTTAAGTCATAAGTGGCTGTCTAGGAGATAGATGGCTCTGTTTTCATTCTCTGTACAATATTAACGTCTGATGAATCAAGATTTCAGAAGAGGTGACTGCATTTTAAGATTCTGAGACTTTAAAATAAATAAAATAATAATAAAAAAAGGGCCGAATATTCATTGATCAAACCGTTTTTCCCATGAGGAAGGAACAAGTGAGAGTTTCCAAAGAGGTCAGAAATGGAAGACCATTGTGTGTTTCTCTCAACACAGAGAACAGTTAGCTAAGCAAAACTGAGATCAAGGTAAATTAAAAAGCCAAGTATTGACCTCTGTGCTACAGGGAAATTCAACCATATATGGTGGTAACTTCCCCAAACTCATATCAGGATAAGTTCAAACTCAGTGTGTGTTAATTTCTCATTTAAAACTGTCATCTCTTTTCCTGATACAAAAAAGTATCCATATTACGGGTATCCATATTATGGGTATCCATAATATACCTGAATTTATGGGAATCATAAAGGACTCGTTTTGAGGAGCATTTTTCTTAGAAGCTGTTGAGACTCGAAATCTCAATGTTTAATGTCACTTCTATCGCAGAAACCTACTCCCAGTTGTAAATTAGGATGGGGGTGCAGTACTTCAGCCATTCCAGTTTAATTGCACTTCTTGTGTGTATTTGTAGCAAGTAAAGAATTTTGTCCAGCTGCAAGGTGGAGCATCACTGTTTAGCTAAAAGTATTTTATGGAAAGTCAGGTGGTAGATTTAACAAGATAATGCTATTATAAAAGATAATTTGCCCTGAGACCTAACGCATTTAAAAGGCAAAACACTGAGGCAAAACAAATTCATTCTCATGCAAAACATTGATGAATACAGTTCTGTGAAACAGATGATGCTTCTCTCTGTTGTACACGAGCTACATTGGGCTAACTTGGTATGCTAAGTGCTATTCTTCTGGTCCTGGCTGTGTTCATGCTATTATAGTATTTTTGGCAGCCTAATTTTCTATTGAATTTATTGAAACAAAAAGCCTGTAAAGGAAAACACTGCAGAAGGTCCTACATCAGAGTGCTTAGTTGTCAGTGAATGTATGTATTGTATCATATGAAAGAACCGTGGTTCATTTAGTAACTTTGTATGTCTAGAAGAACTAATGAAACAAATGTCAGGGGTAAATGTAGAAATTCCATACAATAAAAGCTGGCAGTTGTTTGGTGTTCATACAGGAAAATACGCTATCGAATCAGTAAATATTTTAATATTTAATTATTATGAAAGAATTAATCTTAAAATATTTAGCAATTATCCAGTGTGAATTACTTTGTAACATTTTAAAGAAATACGATACTTTTGTGAGTGAATAAATACACAAAAAAAAAAAAAAGGTTATAAAGAGAAGTACCTTGATATATTTTTTTTCTTTAGCTAGCTTTACATGAAATCATAGGGTTGGATTAATGAGCCATTTTTCATTTCAACTGCCCTATCAAACACCTACTCATTAGTCAGCAGCTGAAAGTGTTAGAAGAATGCTCTACATCTGTCACTGGCAGCATTTCCTACCAAACTTGTTTCCACTGAAGCCTGGATAGAATCCATAAAAATAGAAAATAAGACAATACCACATTTTAAATCCTAGATTCTAACCTGTCTGCTCAGAGTTTAGATATCTTAAAATGTCTTTTATTGTGCCGGTATTTACAAAAAAGAACATTTTGTTCTTTTGCACAGGTTTTCATAATAATCAGACCTAAACATTTTTGCATTGCACTAAGCTTCTCCTTTCATAAGACCTCTGCTAATCAAGCATTGTATTCAATATCTATACATTTAAATATAAGTGAGTGTCTGCTGGATAACTAGTGTGCTTCAAGGTTTTAATCTTAAATGTAATTTTTTAAGCATCATTCGTTTCTTGAAAATGATCTATATAATGTGATCTATATAATAAGGCCATGGACAGGAGTGAGTCTGATACGCATTAGGTTTTATACAAGGCTTGGTTAAAATAGCGTCAGCGCTTGAAAAGAGCCTCTTATCTATCCTGGGAAGTATGTTTTTGCACCAGATTCTGTTTTTAAAATACAGTTCTTTTAAGGTAACTAATGAATTTTTGTGCTGTACAGCTTTATGAACTGAACACATATCTAGTAATTTTTTTCTATTACAAAATCTTTTGAGTGTTCAATATTGGCTGAAATAAAACTTGGCACTGTTGAGTCTGTATGCGCTACAGTGGCCATGCAAATACAAGGAGATCCAGACAGAGAGAAATTCAGCCACAGGCAGATGTTTGCAAATTCCACTTTTAATCATTTTTTTCCTGTACTGTAGTAAGTAAACATTAGTTTTTCAACATTGAAGGTAGAGTAGTATCTTCATGCTTCTGTGTTGGGAGTTCTTTAAGGAAGCCACATGATAATTCATACCTGTTTTATTTATCCAAGTTTTTTTTTTCTTATTTGCATGTTTCTTTTGATAGCTGGGTATTAAGATGGTGTTTGTGGCCTCTGTTCCCATGAAGAGCATTTCCTCTTGCCAGTCCTTTGGAATCGAGTCAGAACCTTGTACGAGGAGTCCACTATCCTTCCTACTGCTGTGGCTTCTCCTCCGGACTGTGCAGTACCTAATGCCTTTTCCTCCCTTAAAGCAGTGTTATTGTCCTCGAGTAACATTCTGAACTCATTGTTCAGGGCAGTGAAGAGACCCTTTTCTATAGCTTTATATCATTTGTGAGAGTGCTAAGTTTTTGCTTAAAGGGAAGAAAACTGTTTGCAGAGGGGGGTGGGGGGGTTGGTCCTACCAACAAAACCTGGTCACGTTTATTCCCATCCCTTTTCTGCATGGCTGTCTGGTGAGCCAGATAATGGAACTGACCTGGCTCATCCCAACCCATTTCCTTCTCATTTCAGCTCTGCTCTGTTTCCTAATCAGGTTCAGCCATGCAGCTGCATGAGCTCGAAGGTACAGGGCTGCGGGCAGTTAGGCGCGCGTGCCTCAGGAGAGGGGGATTGCAGCAGTAGCTCAGGAAGACTTGGTTCAGTTTAGACTCCTGTGGAAGTCTAAGCTAACAGGAAAGCAACCTGACAATAAAGGAAGTGGCTTTCTGTTGGGTTAGTGGACTCGACCTACACAGCTGTGGGTCTGAGGACCGCTGAAGCAGATGGGAATGCAGGAAGAGGACTGAAGCAGTCTGCAGGTAGACTGGCTTAGGTTGCTGAGGAGTAGCAGCTTCAGTAGTCATGGAGTTACGCGCTTAGTTACATTGCAGCTCAGGCTAAATAACATTCCCTCTCCCCAGTCCAAAAGCGCAAACTCCTCACTTATTCTGAGAGGTAACCAACTTTGTTTAAGGTGTCTTCATGGAAATAACTAAAATTGGGTGAATTTGTCTTCTGTGTTGTTGGTTCTGTCACTAGTAGTTAGAACAGTAGCTAGTTCAGAACAGAAATAAAGGCAAGCTTTGCACAGGTGAATTTTTTTTTTTTGGTGTTTTGTTTTGTTTGTCTTTACATCACAACCCAAATGGAGCATTTGTTTTGAAGGAAATACCACATAGCCTCCCAGTGTAAAGAGAATTCACCAGCTATCCTGCCGGATCCTAAATGTAATGCATTTAATTAATCCTGAGAACTTGATAGGATTTTACTTCATTCCCGTTGTCAGGAAGTTTGAAGTGGGGAGCAGGGTTCAGAGGAAACCTGTAATAGCTATGGTTTTGCTATGCTGTTGATACATTTTTTTTCATTCATTTGTTAGCTTCAGCTACCCATTTTTAGAATTAATGTTTTTTTGATTCTTTTGCAATGGAAGTGTCTTCATAAATTTGTTCATATAACCTTTTCCTCCCATTGATATTCATTAGCGCCATTCCAGTTGCCCTAATATTCTTTCCCTTCCCATTATTAAATCAATTCCTAATTCACTTTTCTTTGCAATTTTTTTCCCAGTGACGTTGCTCAAAATAATTCAAATTAAATAGATTTGATTTGCCACCAAAAGAAAATACATTGTAAGGCTGAAACAAAGAGCAGCTATGCAAACCTCCCTAGCAGAATATACTTCTTAGTCTGTGTAACTGTTGAGAAGATACTGGATTTTGATAACGAGCAAAAGGTCTTGTAAAGATTGAAGTTCTCCAGCTCCCGTAATGCCCTGCAAGGAACACGGCAGGGATATACTGAACTGTGGCTGTTAGAGCAAGTTTCATGATAATTTACAAAGTACTGGCCTTAGATGGAAGAGCCCTGCAAACAGGAAGAAATGTGAACAGGATATAGATATTTCACAAGAGAAAACTCACTTGAACATGATCTAGTGCTCTGCCAGTACTGCTGCTAGCACTGCAAATTCATCATTTACTCTCTTTAGAACAATGTAGGGGGGTTGACTTTACTAAACCGTTACAGAAATTTTTGCAAATGAACTTCCAACTATTCAAGCCCTGCTTATGGATAAAATAGGAAATGGCACTGTAACTGAGGTAACATTCCCTTTTTGCTCTGTTATGTTCCAGTCCAGTGTACACCGTTGTACCAGCAGTCTTCATACCCACTTCAATATTTGCAGGGAGTTTCAAACAAGCAGAAGCAGCAGTTACCATTAAAGCAAAGGCGCAAGTAGAGAGGAGGAGATCCAGCAGCTGCCTTTCAAAGATGTGGTTACCAGATAAACTGGAATTTTAAACATAACTTTTGAATCCTCATACTGAGGCTTATCACTATAGAACAGCCTAATTGTTCTTTAGATGTGGAAAAGAAACAAAATTTGCTCATAAAATTCCGCATATCAAAATATTGTGAAAAATATTGAGCTGTTCTTTTTTTCTTTGACCCTCCATCCATCAGGATCTTGTAGAACACTTTGTTGAGGTCAGTCTTGGTTTTATTTTAAATCTAGTTTTGTTAAAGGCATATCTCAGTGGTAGCCTTTGTTTTATAAGACTAAAACTTCGTATCTAAGGTATACCCAAGGGATATAGAAATATAAAAAAATGACGTTTTTGAGAATACACCTCCCCAGGTTTCGCCTAGACTGGAAGGACAAGTGATCTGAATCTCTGCAGTGTTAGAGAAAAGGTTTAAAAATGCATCAGAAGTTCATGTATTCCACTTTGCTGCACTTAAAAGCAGTATCAAGTACATTTATATCACTCATTATGTTTGTCCATTTTTAAATTGGAGAGAAAGTTTGCGGTCTTATTTTGTTTCACTATGCTTACTGTGAGAGGATTTCATTTAATGTCTAACAATCTTCCTTGATGTAGGAGGAATTTACTGTCCATAATGAATGTAGAAAAACTATTTCCCTTCATCTCCATAATTAGTTTTTAAAACACATGGANAAAAAAAAAAAAGAAAAATCAGCACCTACTTCATATTTTAATTGAGTGAATAATATTTCTAGATTGATGAGAAAGCCTAAAGGAGACCAGGTTTGCATCCTTCTTAAACTGTCATATCCATTGAGTTACTACTTCAAATCAGGCCCAGTCAGCAGGCAGTAAATCCAATTGATTTCTTCATGTATCAAATGGGTAATGTTCCTCTCTTACATATCCCAATTATTCTTTTCCCTTCATCTAATTTAATAATATTCAGTACAGCTCTAATTTACCTTTGACAGTATATTATCGTAGTGCAATACAGTTTTTCCAGCCAGGCAACCATATACCTGATAGTTTTTGTTCCAAATTTTCATAAGCAAATTATGTAATTGAAAAGTCTCTTCCTCTCTTCTTTTGGATGTACTACTCTTTTGAGCAGGTATCGGATAGGAAAATGTCATAGATCAAGTAATCTAAATACTGAAAGATGACATACTGGTTCAAATAGTATTTGGGGAGAAGCACAGATTTGGAGATGGTACAAATACAATGTTGCTTACGTCTCTGAACATCACTCCCAGAGGTGCAGTATCTAGGAGACAAAATGGTCGTTCAAATAACTCTTTGTAAAAATACATGTTCTAATCTCCTGCGATAAAAATGTTGCTTACAGTTTTGTTCCAATTACCTTAAGTAATTTATTTAAGTGTAAAGTTTAAAAATTGTTATGCTGTACTACTTTTTTGTGTTTTGGGGATTATGCAGCAAAATTGTTTTCATGTGACCACATACTGGTTCTTAGTGCTGCGATACTTCAGTTTTAAATCTTTCTTAAGAGGTTACTTATAGTTATTGAACCTGTGAATAAGGAAAACCTGAGTTTTGCATTATTGAAATTTAACAATGTTAAGTTAAACTTTAGATAGGTCAGTCTCTAGAATGAAAGAGACACTCAGATGAGCATGAAATGGGAATTTTTCAGCTCCTGAAGGCCATCTCTATGACATGGGTCCGTAACAAACCCATGGTAGCAACCAGTCATGAAGCACTTAATGGGAAAGCTTGTAGAGTTTTCTATTTAAAAGCCACTGCTAATAACAACTCGGTGACATTTATCTTACTGGGAACCACCTTTTGAGATGGCTTGGAACAGCTAAAGCTGTTGGGAGACGCTGCTCTCAATGCTGTATTTTTCCACTGTGGCGTTGAACACCTGTGTGGCAATTCCTGGCAGCCTTACTGAAAGAAACCTTAAACTTTTTCCCCTAAAAAATAAAAGGGGGAGGCCGAGGTGGTGCAAAATAACGTATGCCCTGGTCCCACAGGTTATATTAGCAGCGGGGAAGCACCAGAGCGCGGTGGTCCCGCGTTACCAGAGCGGAGCCGCCCGGCCCCCGCGGGCCCGGGCCCGGCCCCTCAGGCGCGGGCCCTCTGCAGCCGCCGCCGGAGGGAGCGGCC
>VXAA01003318.1:289513-347637 GCA_013399115.1 Anseranas semipalmata | reverse complement strand
GGAGGCCGGAGAGCGCGGCGAGGCGTTGCGCGCACGGCTGGAAGCAGGTTGCGCCGCTTTCTGCTGCGACTCTCCCTTCCCCCTTGCGGGCTGCGCTGATGTCAAAGGATGTGAAGTCACTCCTCCAGAAGGGTACCGAGCGGGGGGAGGGAAGAGCCCGGTTAGCGGTGCGCGGCTCCTGCACAGCGGGGACGGGCGCTGGGTCTGCTTCGGGGCTTCTCGTGCCCCTGGGCTGCCTCGCCAGCCATCCTTTAAAACGCCTGTGGAGGAATGGGCAGTCCTGTTGGGGAGGAAGGGGGGGAGAGATGTGACATTTATTATGAAAATAGCCTTTATGCATTCAGAAAGCATTTCCTAGAAGAGATGCGGTTCAGCTCTAACAAGCAGGCTCTTATGTGCCTATTGGCTTGTGCAGTCCTCAGTGTTACATTTCTTCACAGAACATGTTCTCTGGGATTCATAGAATTATTGCATTGCAAGTCACATTCTACGTAGTTCATTAGGAAAATGTATTTTGGTATAACACTTTTTTACATAATATTGAGCATCTCTTGTTCTGTATCTTTGCAGTTAGTAAAATTTTGCAATGCTATGTGTTTCTTTGTATTTTTAAGTGGCTATAAGCAACCTTCTTAACCAATCAAAACATTTATTTTTTTAACGTCTTCCTCGAGCTGGCTTTGTTTTACAACTTTTTATGAAAGCGAAACGTTTATTAGATGGGATCAGCACACCTTGAACAAAGGCACTTACATGCAAGACACACAGCTGGTGCTGTTCTTGATTACCTTTTGCTTCCCAGCTCTCCCTGGCATAGGCTAGCTGTTAGTACAGAAAATAATTTTTTTCATGAATATTCCGTACACTGAAAATATTTTGCTTTGAAAGTTTTTTTTGAAACAAACCAACAAATGTTCAGAAACCTGCTCCTCTAAGCAGTAGCAGTTGTTTTCATATGTTAAGAAATCGTGATTTCTCTTTACCTCTAAAAGAGCCTTACCCTTCTTTGTCTGAAGTGAGACTAGATGTATTCTAGAAGACTCTAATTTTGGTCTGTAAGTGTGGGGGGAATGTGGTAAAATTCCCTTGAGTTAGAATAAGGGCTTTGCTTGTTGTCAAGGGAATATAAATGCGACTGCCTGAATTGTAGACAGGCCTTCACTTTTCCCTCTGCGCAAATCACCTTAATTTGCTGATGTGTGTTGCCTTTTGGAAGGGTAGAAGCCCCATCTTTTAAAGGTGCAAGTTAATTTTAGAAAAAAAACAAAGGTTGGAGGCAGAATTATGAAATATTCTAATGATAAACCTCAATAATCCTTTGTCTTAATATGATAAAAGGGTTCATGTCAGTGAATCTATTATTCCTGTTGTTGCTCAAATACATAATTGTGGAAACAATTGTGGAAATTCATTTTGGAGAAACTTCTGAAATTTACTCTCCTAAACCCTAAATTTTTGGTGCACAAAATAATACACTAATAAGGTCAAAGTTAAGGGTTGTGTTGTTGGGTTTGTGTTTGTTTGCTTGTTTGTTTGTTTGTTTGGTTTTTTTTAGAGTGAAGAGTCAACTTTTTTGTAAGCAGTTAAGGAAGATCTAGGAGATTACTTTGCATTTTTCAGATGGTAGGAAGTTAGATGAGTATCTGGTATTATAGCCCAGAGGAGTCTCTTCAGAGGTGAGGGGGAGGAAAACACATCTCTTCCATACATACACACCGAAGTTGTTTCATTCTTTTGTGTGTACCTCATCTCACTAGCTGCTCTAATGTAACCACTACTGATTTTCCTTCAAAATGAAGACTAACAGAACAATATATGTAAAATTAATAGCAGTTAGAATGAAGTGATAACTCTGAAGCCTGATGACAAAGGTTTACTGTTTGTCCCAATCCGTGCTACTTTTACACTTGTCCTTTTATATAATCTGTTGCAGTATGGGATTAATTTCCTAGTAGAAGTATTCCTCTTTGCATCTATAAGTGCTAAAACCTCAACTTAAAAAAACAAAAGAGGCTGGTAGACCTTCTTTTTAGTGGAGAAGATACTACTTTATGACCAATTTCATATAGTCTTTAAAGTAAAAGTTTGAGGTATTATATTTTATTTTACCCTTATATTGGAGCTACTGTATTTGGCCTTAATCTTATTTTTGGAAAAAAAAAAAAAAAAGGTGTGTGTGTGTGGAGCAGCCTATCAGGAATTACTTGAAAATAAAAATGACAGTTTTGCTTTTAAAATCAATTCTAAGACATTTTCTATACCTGCATCATATGGAGTATGTAAAGTTCGCAGAATTAAAAATAAATCTGGTCTGGCAAGAGATGGAAGCTTGCTCCCCTTCTTCCTCCCCCTCCTGAACTGCAGACAGCTTTATTGTCTGGGTTACTTATAGCTTTGCCAGAACACACAGTTGGAAAAAAAAAAAAATAGATGCAGGTGTTTTTTAAAAATGGTGTTCAGAGCCCTGTGAATAGGAAATAAGGGTGTCAACATTTTGTCTGTTGTTGCTATCATTGGGGGAGCAATAGGGTTTTGTAGGATAGAAGGTGTCAGGGCCCTGAGTACCCTGTCTAATGGCAGTTCATTTGTCTGCTGGTGCTCAAAATCAGCTCTTGAGTCAGACTGCCATGGAGGGAGCTGTGAGGAGCCTTGTCGGGGTTTCCCCTTCACTCAGGAGCTGTTTATAAGCTTAGGCCCTTGGCCCTGCAGCCTCATCCAGGCTGCAGCTATGTCTTTGGTGTGCTTTGCCTATCTGTATCCTGATGTGTTGGCCACCTGGCTTGACATGCCACTTCACTGTGGACTTCTTCAGCAACCACTGGACTGTTGGCTGACCCTGACCACTGTCACTCGATCTGCTCTCCTTTCCTGGTTTGGGCACTGTGAGACTCTGCCCTTTGTCACAATTATAGACTGCTGGCTGTTGTTCAAGACCAATGTGTAGAAATCAGGTCTGCGGAAGATGACTTTGGACCCATTGCTGGAAAACACCAAGCGCCAGAAGAGCCCAGTCCACAGTGAATGCAAGTGGGATGCAGCCATTACTGTGTGTTATTTGCTTATGCTGAAAGCACTGGCTCAGGAAGAGTGTTTGGCCTACTGGGGTAGTGAGCCCTTGGTCATTCCACCTGCAGCAGGCTTTCCAGGAGATCCAAGTCATGCTGTTGCTGCACTGATTGTTCTAGAGTACAAAGCACGTGATGGTCAGTTCAACTGCTTGGCGTTAGTAATCATGGTAAACTGAAACCTTACCTTGTGTTGAAACAAACTAACACTTCTAAGAAAATCACAATTTCAATTTGAGCAGCTATTATGGCTATGGAATAGCTGTTGTGGTTTGTGATCCTGGGTAGAGGCTTGTGCGTGCAGTTGGCTGTGAAACAAGTGAAGATGGAGTAGGTATAGCAACCGGCTGTGGGATATCTGCATGGAGAGTTCCTGTAGGATCCTTGTGTTTAGGTCACTAGCTATGAAGGTGACGTAAGGACAGCAGAGAAGAAGACTATGAAGTATTACAAATTTAAGATTTTTACAGCAAGGAGGGAAGCAGAGCAGGATGGTGTTCTGAAGATGCTTCTTTCTCCTTATGGAGCCCTTCTGGCAGCTAAACCCCTAGGGTGATGGGAGTGCACTCAGGCCCTGATCCAAATAACTGAGATGAGGCCTGGGGGAAGGAATCGGGACCTTCTGACTTCCATCTCAGTGCTTCACGCAAAGAAAGCTGCTGTAAAAGCAGCACAGATTAGAACAGTTAACATTTGTCGCTGGATTTCAGTTACCAGTTCGTGTTTACTGTTGTGAGTTGTCGTGCTGAAAGCTGTAGCTGTAGTAGAGGGCAGTTAGAAAAAGATCTTGATTCTTTGTGTAGGCAGATTATAAATGTCTATTCATTTGAGGGGGGCACACTTTTCATTACGAATACAGTCGACTGCTGTTAAGAAAAATCTCTTAATACTGTTTTTTCAGTAGCATAGAGGTAGCCCAAATGTCGGTGTGTTCATGAACTCGAGACATAGATATTTTAACAAAATATTGGTAGAACTCTGCTCTGATCTGCATTGCCAGAATTAAGAGTATAGAAGTTAGTTCAGTGGCCCAGTTGCTGACTGGCTGGAGTTGGTAATATTGTGTCTTCATGCCTGTCCGAAATGATTTTCAAGACATGGTGAAAGTTGTGTGGGAAGGAGGATGAGAACACCCCGATCCCGTGTCAGCTCTCACCGATGCTTCCTGTAGGCCATAACCGGTTTGTTTCAAATACCTTATCGTCTGTTCTCCTCTACCCAGACTAGCAAAAAATTTTGACACTCAACTTTGTCATTATTTAACTTAATGTGGATTTTGTGAAAGATTTTTTTTTTTTTTAAAGATGTAGGTAATGTTAACTCTGCCTGTTCTTGTCATGTGCTCCTTGCAATCTTGAGTGAGGGATCATGGAAGGTAGTTTATATTCCATCTCCTACAGGGTGTGACTAAAAATGTCAGCGGTAACATTCTTGTGATGTAAATATCTGAGGATTTGGATAGAAATTTGCATTCTTAAAAAAGCCTGATGAAAGCTGATGGTTCTGTTGGGTTAGGTACTAACACAGCATCAGGCACCTGTCGGTGGTGTTTTCTCTGAGCGTGGGCCACCTTAGGTAACCTTTCAGCTCCAGATTAAATCACCATAAACTAATGCCAGGTTCTTAAAGCAACCAAGTGCTCTCTAGCTATTGTAAGGTGCATTTCCACTTTGTATGTTCATACTTGATTATGAAAGGCAAGTCCCTTTGACAATGAGTAAACAGAGGAAACAGCTTTTAAGTGAGCTACATAATGCATTTAAACCTGAAGTGTGCAATTTTTCTTAAAGGGGAAAAGTTCAGTACTTTAATTCTATAAAGAACCCAGCATGTGTTTCTTTTTCTTGAAAAATAATTGACCTGTAGATACTTCTGTTTAACAATACTTGCTGAAAATCATGAAGGCTTTTACTTCACAGGAATTGTTTCTGAGCTTAAAAAAAAATCCATTTCGTAATTAGTTAAATGGAAGCAGAGGCCAAAGCTCACACTTCAGCAGCAATGCAGACCAAATTCAGCATGCAGAGCAGCAGCCATTAATCTGACGATGTACAAAAGGAGGCTGAGAGAACTGGGTTTGCTGGCCCGAGGAAGGAAAGGCTAAGGGGAGATCTTTTCTTCAGCTGACAGGAGGGTATGGAGAACAGAGCCAGACGCTTTTCAGAGGTGCACAGTGCTTGAAGAGAGGTGACTGATACAAGTTGCAACACAGGAGATTGCAACTGAATACAAGGAGAAGAATTTTTCACTTTGGAAGTGTTTAAACATAGGAACAAGATTCCAAAAGGAGCTGTGAAATCTCTGTGCTTGGAGATGCTTAAAACTTGAGCAGCTCCGTTTACGTAGTTCACCCTGCTTTGAGTGGGGGATTAGACTAGCAGAAATGAGACAGTCACTTCTGGTAAATTATACTGCAATTCTGTAATTCTTTGTTGCATGTGGAACAAAAAATGGCTGGCCTTCCTGTCACTTAAAAAAAAAAAAATAATCAATTTTAATATAATTTTTAAATTTCAAAGAGCGCTATTCTGTATTTTTGTTTGTTTGTTTTTTCCCCTTCAATTACTAAAGTAGACTTTTTAATGTGTTTGGTGTCAACATGCCTATTAGTACTTCTACATCTGTGGTAGCTCTGAATTTTGTTTACTACTTTCATGAAGACTGTTATGGTGTTTTAAGTGATTCTCACTGTTTTTGCAAACTGTTAAAGATAGGGTAACTGGAGCTGCATGCAGTATTAAAAATATTGGCACACAAAAACAGTGTTTTGTTTGTTTCTTACTGCTCTGGTAGCAGCTCAGCAATAGTCAAAAAATTGTGTGGCAGGTATGTGTTTTTAGAGAAAATCCGTAACTAAAATATCTTTTGAGTAAGCTAGAACTCATAAATGTACATAGCTGGTTCACCCCCACTTCTTCACATTTATCAGCTTTTGGAAATATAGAATAAATTGAATTCCTTTGCTCAGTATTGTGAAATCTTTCTGTAGCTCTTTTTAAAAAGCTTTAAAGTGACAATGAATATTCCATTAACAAACTGTGTGACCTCACTATTCATCTTCTGTGTTGTTTATGAAAAGGTTGAACAGGATAACTTCTACCAGACATCCTTGCAACACATTTTTGGTAATCTTCCTGCATTGTAAAAACATTGTTAAAAGGTTTTTTTCAATCTTTGGCTAAATCTTTTGGCCATATGAAATATGTATGTATAAATCCTGCTGCTGGAAACAATGAGGATGTTAAGTGTTCACACTGCATTTAAAATCTCTAAGGGTTCAAACTGTAAAAAGTCTTTGGAGGGGACTTTTTGTTGAGCTAAAAATTGTGTTAAAATAGAGGAAGGTAGTCATCTGGAATTTTGAAGTTGCATTTATTGAGTCATGGTGTAATTTGTGCACCCTTTAAAGGAAGCAAAATTGTATCAGCCTAGATGTATATCGTCCTCAATTTTTCCTCATGCATCAAAATTCTTCTGTTTGATTATTGCTCTGACATGCATTTTAAGATTAAAATTTGATGTCATCGTTTCTGAGGAAAATTTTTATCCCCATTTCTGTTCAAAGCTTTTAATAATGAATTTTAACTTCTGTAGAGTCAGGTAATTCTCTATGAAATAATATTAGTTACTGAAACTTTTGTAAACCATGTAGATTAAGTGGACACCGGCAATGTTTTATAGATACAGAAGTATTTACATCTATGCAGACAAGATGTTCCTCTGGTGGTAATGGCTTTTACATTCTAACCTATATACCTGACCTGAACAACCCCTACCAGTGAAAGTACAGTCTTGTCAGGAAACAGAGCCTGTGCTTGGCTTCTGTCCACGTGCTTGTGTTTAAAAATGACGCAACTGAGTTAAATGATGCTCTGAATGTGTGGTATTTTAAAGCCAGATCTGCACCTCTTTTAATCAATTCCACATAATGTGTGTACAGGTTGTGCAACACCCTTTCTGCTATAGTTTGCCAGTTACGTTTCCATTTTAAAATGCAGTTAAATTAGGGGTGGGGGGTTGACTGAACTGTTCTCAGTAAGGGTGGAAATAACAGTTTTATGTCAGGCTTCAATTTTTCTAATTACTCTCGTGACTAATACATGTCTGAATTTTATGAAGTAAATATTTTGCTTATAAGTTATGTAAAGAAAAGATGAAATAGGAAACCAAAAGATGTAAAAACTAAGTAAAAATTATTCATTTTGGACTTCTCTAGTTGTTTGTAGCAGTTTGCTGCTTGGAAACACTTTTTCATTTTGAGCAGTTTTATAGAAGTCTTTTAATTTGCATTTTTGGATTAAAGCTGCCAACTGTGTATTTTCACACAACCTCTAGAACCAAATTTTCATATTGCTTTTGTATTTGAAGTGAAAGCGTAACAATATCAGTGCTGTTTTAAAGGAGTCCTATGTTTATTCATATATTGGAAAGAAAACTTGACCAGAATGATCAAGGCTTGAAATTCCATAAATAGACTAAGGAAAAACTGTGTTATCTGTTCTTTGAGGTGTAATAAGTTTTTCTTCAAAGATATACTCCAAATAAACTCTGATTAGATTAGAATGTTTCTTTCAACCTCTTCCAAGAACAGTATTTTATCTTTTGCTTCTATTAACATATAACCTATATAAAGTATCTCAAAATCCAAAATCTGATGCGCAGGTGGACTTTTGTTTGTTTTTTGAGGGCTGCCTATTAAAGTTATTTGCATGGTATAAAAACTTCAGTTTTGTTCTTGTCCCAGTAGGAAATTAAGGTCCTACTGACCTTTAAATCAGACTAAACGCTTGCTCTGCAATGTAAAATTTTGAGAATGTACTTTACTGCATAATTCTTCTTACTCTATCTTATTGGAAAGTCAGTGTTCATTAATGTAGCTTAGGGGATAATGAATGCTAAAGCTTATTTTAAGTAGAAGAAACTAAAATAAACTGCTCCTGTTGCTCATTAAATCTTCTGTTTAAAAAGAAGATAGTAACTAAAAATAGCCTTAATTCGTATTTTGGGAAATCTGCTGGGAGTGAGGAGGTGTTTATAAACATGTTGAGGATTTCTGGACATGCAGTAATGGGTCAGTCTAGGATTCATAGCTAATAAAGCTGAGCAATTTGTGCCTTTTGTTAGAGGCTCTGATGTGAGTGTGTTACATAATGAAACTGTCCAGTCTTCCTGCGGTGTGGAAATTTGGTGCACATGATCAGCAGAATGACAGCCTTTCTGGCAGCGAAGCAACACAACTCCGTTAGGGTTGCTGTTGCTAATAGGTGCAAACTCTGCTCTTACTAGAATTCCTTTGTGAGAGCGAAGACTAGTTTGACCAGAGCCTAAAGACATCTGCTTGGAGTAAATACCGTATTTGTCTGAAAACACGTACGTGAGGGCAAATAGTGTTGGAATGTGCACTGATGATTTTTGAATTGAGTTAAATGGAAAATTCTTAAGCACTTCCTTCCTAACAAAATGTACAGGTATGTTATGTCTTTAATCTCTATCTCTGTCTTTAATCTTAAAACATAATAATGTTGAAAGTGCATATTTCAGTGTATTTTGAAATGGACATAATTGACTTTCTATTATGAGTCAAAACTTCCCTTGCCGAAAACCATGGTTGGCTTTTCTTCATGCTTTCTAATCTATTATGTCATCTCTTTCTAAGCCAACACATGACCCAGCATTCTTTGATGAAATCTGATGATACCTGTTAATAATTATTCTAAATCTCATCCTTAAATTTGTGTATTTGTAATTCAAAAGTATCTAATAGAAAACAAGCAGTAACCCACAGGGTTTAGCGCATGTAACAGCGAGGAGAAGAACAACCAGGCTGATACGCTCTTCAGGAAGTAACCAGGATATTTTTCATTTTGGTGGTTGGTTTTGCATTGGATTATAGTCATCGCAGATGTGTGCCAGTTCATATTGATTGGCAAGTTGTTCACTCTTGAGCGGTATCTGACTAGAATTACAGGTCGGTACATGGAGCTTTGGTCTGTTTCAGGAAACTGTACTTCTGCTTATAGTAGATGGCTAGGCTTGATTACCTTAAATTTGTTTCAACCAAGCATCAAAAGTGGCAGTTATTCAGTTGTTCATTGTTTTCTTCGATTTAGTTAATATAAATCATATAAATTATACTACGCACTTGAATTATGATCTGCAACGTAACTTGCTTGGTCTTGCCAGTAACTTTGGCAGTAGCTCTTCGTTTTCTGAGAGATAGTTATATATATTAAAAATACTTTTTAAATTCAGATGCAATTGATGTTGCAGTAAGTTTGTTTATGCAAAACTTGAGATCATTGTGCCACTCACTGAAGATGGATACGAGTTTGGTTGCATCTTCTGAAGTACACAGTAAAAGCTAGGAAATAGAGGATTTTTCACTTATGTTCCTAGTAAGTGCTTTGTGTTTAAAAATGAGTTTTACTGTCACGTTAACTGTATGTGTGCCAAAAAGCTCAGAGTTCTGTATCTGGTTTCCCTCTTCCCTTGTTAAGTCAGTTTTTTCTTCCATTGTCTATTCGATTTTACTTGCTGTCATTTTTCTCCCTAATTTTCAGGTGGAATTCTTGTTTCATTAGGTCAAGCCCATTTCTGCTTGTTTCACTTGTCATTTCCTGTATAAGCATTCCCTTTTTTCTCTTTACGGTACATTGCCTTTCACGTATTTATGCAGTTATGATTTCTACTCTATTTTTTTTAAAAACATGTTTTAATCTAGTCTAGAAATGCTTATTTCAGGTAGATTCAAGTATATGTCTGTTCTCAAGGTGTTTTTTTGGTGTGTTTTTTTTCCTCTAAGAAAGTAGCTGATTTCTGATAACATTCTTTTTAAAGCAGGAGCTTAGGTACAGGGTGGTTTTGGTCTACTTTTGAAGAATCATTACATAATGTAGTGAGTCATCTGTGCACCTCTGATCCACTTTTCCCATCGTTAGTTATGATGTACACCTGTACAAGATGCTACTGGAAGTCATTGCAGTGCCTCAGATTGTTTAAATATTTAAAAATTGTGCCAAACGGTGTAGAGTGACAGCAAACTTTTTCCTACATCCTTGCCCGTTCAAGTCCTTAATCTCCCATTTTAAATCTTTGACAGTTAAATGTCGTTACATAAAGTTTCTCTATCATCAAACCCACAATTTAATCTTGTAGTTAGGAGATTGCCACCAGCAATAGCCTTCAGTGCTGCTGGATTCCCCAAAGACTGCAGCTTTCCTCGTGGATTAGTCTTGCGAAGCACCTGTTTTGAGCTTCACTCCAGGACTGAAAGTATGTGCTGCTCAGGACTTTCTGGCTCTCTTAAGCTGTGTTTTTGTTATTTTTTTGCTATTTAATTAGTCTTATGATAGATCACTTAATTCTAGCAGCCCTCAGTGTATTTTTTCCCATTAAATGGAAGACCATATTGCTTTAAAAAAAAATCTCATAATCCAGTGAAAAGTCTTTCTTTTGAATGAAGAGATGTCTTTGTTTAGAAACACTATTTGAAATGCTGTGTACCTTTCTACTTCATGATTTCCAACACCTTGCTCCTCCTGCCTCCCCCCTCCTCATTTCTGTATTGTGAGATTAAGACTAGTTTCATACATACGCTGCCATAGGTAATTTAATATACTTAACTTAATAAACTTAAACATAACTTTTTTTGTTTTAAATAGTTACAGTTAGACCCAGACTGCAGATCAGCATAGAAGCAAAGTCAGTGCTATTGCTTTGCTGAAAAAAATAAAGCTGAATTTTCACTACTAGCTGGGACTTTGTTTTCTGAAAACAAAACTTACTTAAATAAAACCACTGGAGTACCCGAATGTCCAGAAATTTGAACTGCTTGAAAGTGAAATAAAATGCATCTTGCTTTTGAATCTTAGGTAGAAAATGTGCCACATATATATGATTTCAACCATTGTTTTTAAACTTTATTTACTATCAATATATAGGGAAATATTTGTCATATTTTGGGTGCCAGTCTTGTTCAGGTGCATTACAGAATGTGAAACAGCAGTAGTTAGGAGCAATGCAGTTTCTTCAAAGGCTGGGAAACAATCAAACTAAAAAACTCTTATTTTCTTATTTTTCTTATTATCAGTTACAAATTTCTGTTACATGGAGAACAGCCAAAAGGTATTGCTGGCATCAGCTCAGTTCCTTGAAGGCAGAGGAGTGGGCATAGCCAGTAATTACAGCTGATTCTCATTTCTTTCCTGGACTGAGAGAGCAGTGAGTGCTGCATAAGGGCAGCTGATCCAAAAGAGGGTCGTGCTTTCAAAGTTTCAGTGTGCTGTAGATGTACTAACACAGATTGGGTGCATCCATCTACCAGTCTCAGCTCACCTTCTAACTGTCCTTGAACAAGGCAATTTTACTATATTAGCTGTTTGAACTATTAAAACATTTTATTGTCGTTCTTGCAGAAGCTGTAAGTACCTGTAGATTATTTTTGATTATTTGACCAGGAGTTGTTGGAGAATCATGGGCTTTGTTGTTCTAGGTCAGGCTGAAAGTTCATCTAACCTTCAGAGTACTGCTTCTGACGGGAAATGTGTTGTTTCAAAGGAAGAAAAAAAAAAAAGGGTTGAGAACTTCTCAGTTGGAATGTATTCAAGTATAATATATGGTAAATGGAGAAGGACCTCAAACTTGAAAAAAGGAGCTGTGATAAGACTCAGCTGCAGTTCTTTTGGAAAAAGCCTGCGTTCTTTTATGGTACTACTTCACTTACACATTAATCTTATTATCTTCAGTAGTGAGATGGAGTAGAAGTTTGTTCCTTTTCCATGCCACTTAAGGGAGTATGTTATATGAAATAGTCTAATACGAGCACTGTGTGTTTTCCCATGGGTGGCTTTGATCACTGTGGTCATTTTTCTTGTTTTAAGCATTTATTTTGTAAAAAAGCCTCTACAGGATCAATAGTGTTCTAAATAAAACAATATCAACAGCAATATTTTATGTATTTTTCCAGTCCAATGTATGCATAACAATACCTTGCATGCTTCAAGTAATCTGCAACTAAACTCCCATTCCCAGGGTTGCTAGTTATTGTATAAAGTGTATTGCATATTGTATGTAATTATAGTAATTTCTTGTTTTCCTTAAGTGTATTTTAAAGTACTGCTAGAAGTAATAGCATTAATTAAACTTTTTCCATGTGTGAACTGGAAGATTTCCTCCCTACCCCCTTATTTCCAGTATCATCTATTAGGATAGAGTACTGTTATCTGGGAGGGTTTTGTCTCTTACGAAGTAGTGTTAATTAATTTTGTCATGATTTCAATAAAATCTGCTGAAGAATATCAGCAGATGTAATGAGTTTGTCAAATAATAGAAATGCAATAGAAATTAAGTTCCATAACCCAAAGAAGTACTCCTTGCTTGGGACTAGGATTCGACCATTTCAAAATAAAAGTAAATATTGTAAATAGAACTTTATCATGTTAGACAAACTTCTGTAATATTTCCATTTTTCTGTAGTGGTTGTGTTCTTTTCCTTTTAAGGACGTGAACAGTAGTTCTGGAAAAAGTGATATATCAGTTAAATCCATGGTTCAACAGATTGTGTGCATTTTCCCATGTTCTGCTGTCCCCCTGCCTTCAGGTCTGGCAATTGCCATTTCCTTTACTCTAGGTATTGAACACTGCTTATTTGAAAAAATGCCGTCACAGTACTATGAACTGAAATGGCTGGAGAAAAACAAAGATTGCCTGTAACACGTTGAACTCCTCGTGTTGAAGCATAAGTGTAAACCATAAAGCTCCATTAACGCTTCAATTCTGCTTGCTTTTCTAATGGGCATATGATTTAAAAGACACTAATACTTGCTTTTGGTTGTCAGAAGGGCCCATGTGATCAATATACTTGATGGTACGTGCTGGATAGCACCCTAGTTTACAGTTAAATGTTTTTCCATATCATTTAAAAACTCTAGTCCTTCAGTAGGTTTGGAGATGCGTTTCATAAGATTTATTGTCTACTTGCAAGCAAGTAACATGCTTGGACTCCTGTTCTACACCTGTATCTTGAGGAAGCAGTTACTTTTAGCATGTGCTTTTTATCTAGCCTTTTTTTTCTTATGACCTATTTTTTGCCCATGCTACTTTTCCTCATGTGGCTGTCTGTGTATTCTTTAACTTAAACCTGCGTGTGTTTCAGTATGAAGAATCTAGTTGCCCATTTAAAATGAGAGGAATTCTTTTTTGGTGATGTGTGTGTGTGCATAATCTGATTGGTAACTGTTGATATGAGAGTTTTAAAGAAAAAAAAAAGTGTTTTTCCTTCTGATAAAATGGAAAGCTGTCAGCTGAGCAAAACTGATACCTCTGCTGAGCCTTTACAAACAAGCAAGAAAGTGCTCACACAACTACAAGGAATTGTATCTACTGTATGTATTTTCTGCAAGTTATCAAGCATGTCTTGTTTTCTGCTTTTAGAATGATGTCGTGAGTCTTACTGACCACAAATTGTGTTTTGCGGTAGCAATTGTATCAACTGTACTTCCCGTCAGGACACGACCTAAACATTTTCAACTTCTGGCTTTATTTCAGTTACAATCTGTACTTGAAAACAGCTGTTTTGTATGACATTGCTGCATCGCCTACTTACCCTGCCTTCCTTTGTCCCCCATTCAGCAACTGTTAACCACTGTTGTCACAGAAAAATGGTCGTCTCTGAAAAAGGTAGAGGGTGGGTCAATCATGGACACCCAGCGACAACACAATTAAAATACAAAACTTAAAACATCATTTTTGTATTTGATCAAAAAAGTTATCCAGAGAACAGTAAAGTCTCTACAGTCCTACAATGCAAATAATATTCATGTGTCGTATAGCATGTATGGCATGTATGTCCAGGCGCTTAGAAACTGAACTTTAATGTTTTCTGCTTTTGTTTCTTTTTCTAATTTTCTTAAGTGAGGCAAAACTTTGTTTTAATATGAAAGCAAGAAAATCGTCTATGTTCTGCTAAGGCACTTGGTCACTATCCTGACAACTGAGTACCGAGTCTCCCTGGCTGTTTCAAACTGGAGTATGGACTGAAAGTGCTACCTTTGAGTGCGATACTGTTGTATTTGGTCTGATTTAAAACAAAAACAACAACAACAACAAAAAAAAAACAGCTGATACCAATTATACAGTGGAAGGAAAAATATTTTATACTCATCAGCAAGTTTGTCTGGCAAGGCCACAGTCTGAGGTGACGTCGAGGATTTTAAACTGAATAGTTACTTTGGAATCAATACCATTAAATACAAGGGGTAGAGTCTGCCTCTCTGTAAGCTGTGTAAGTTGATCTAACAATTATCCCGGGACTGAATTGAGGGAAATTCTGAAATACCTGAAGAAGGGGAAAAAAGCTGATCCCTCAGGCCCAGAGGCTTACCATGTGATCATAACACCTACCTTTTTTGGATGCTTTTTCTAGTGTATTAGAAATTACCTCACAAGAAGGATAGTGGGATAAATAACACAGATTTAGGTATAAAATCTGCCATTATAATATTTGTTTGTGTAAATCTGGTGTCAGGAACTGCTGAAAATTCAATCCAAACATAAGACTGAACTTCCTTATGATTCTGAAAAACCATATTCCTGTTGCAGTAGAAGACCAGAAACAGTACTCGTTAAAATATGATTACTGGTAGGGATAGGTGTTTGGAATTGAACAGTCTAAAGAGGAATCAAATTTTGTAAGTATTGAATATGTGGTATAAATAGCAAAAGGAGAGTTTTTAAACATTGCTCGGTGAATAGCACCAAATGTCAATTTGGGAATAATTGTAAGGAGTAGCTTTTGAATAACCACAGCCTTCTCAGTCATTGAGGAATAGAGCACTAGAGTTGCTCGATTATTTTTTAAAAAATAATAATAATTAAAAAAAAATTTACCTAATAACATGGTCTTCAAGTATGTCAATTAGCTTAAGCAATTAGAAGTCAGAGGTTATCGATTAATTGAAGTGAAAGGTGATGTAGAAGTGGCCATGCAGTGAACTGAAAGCATTCAGCGAGATAGTCCCTGGCGTGTGGCTAAGGACAAATGACTTGTTGGGGCATCTCAGAATTATTCTGCTGGTGCACATACGTTCTCTGCACAAAAATTCTGGTCTATCAAGTCAGCTTCTTGGCCACCTTCACTAATCTCTGTCATGCTGAAATCATCCTTTCAAACCTTAAAAGTAGGGATGGTCTTGACTTGATGGCAAGTACTCCAGGCAAGCACCAGAAGAGATTTGAGGTCCGGACAACTTGAAAGCTGTTGATGAACACTCGTAAGGCTGAGGGGGGTAAATGACAAACAGTTCCTTACAAATATGTGAGGTTCTCAGTCTGTAGAAAGAACATCTCTCACTTCACTGGGTGGTGTAGAATAACAACTGAAGTACTTAAAATATTTAAACCAATTCAAAATAAGTGGTGTGGCAGGTGGCTTGCCTTGTGAGGGTGTTTCTGGACCCTCTTAGTTGTCAGTCTTTAATTTCAGAGATTAGTAGTAATTATAGCTTTAATGCTTCCTCTCCTTTCAGGTTGGTGTACTGTAAATCATTGTAATTGTATGTCCATTACTTGGGTGATTGTGGTCTCTGGTTAGGCTCTGGATTTTGTGTAGTATACATCTACAGCATGGTATCCCTAAGTGAAATCATGTTGTTACGCTTCAGGCTGAACCACTTTCCATTTTACAGTTAATTGGGAAAAGGCAACCGCTCTAACCACTTTGTACAAACAAGACTTTTTACATTCAGGTCATAAATTTACCTGGCTTTCGGCATGCAAACTACTGCATTAAATACTCTTTCCAGGAGAAATTATTCATTAGTATAGTTTTTAATCTAAATAGACAAAAGCATATGTATTCAGATACAATTTGTGTGGCTTAAAGTGCTTTCAAATTGTTCACAACACTGGCCAGGATTTTCGTTTTAATTGCTGGAAACTTGTTGACACCTGTCATTAGCACCTTCCTTCTAATTCTTGAATTCTTCACTATCCAAGATGTCTTAATGACACAAGTCTGTAACCAGGAATGGTTTCTTCTGTGTACGCTGTTTCTTGTTCTGTATGTTCTTCTTTGGAGCTATTACTCTACAGTTTTTTCTTCTGGAGTTGATCTGTGGAGCAATTTAGTGTCTATAGCTTAAAAAAACAAAACAAAAACAAAAAAAACTTGCTATTTTGGACCAAATATGTCATACAGGTGGTGGATTATAGCAAAAAGTACTTCTGAAAGCAAGTTCTTTTGGGGAGGAAGAAGCCACTCCACTTTGCTATCTTAAGGATATGTTTGTCAAGCATTTAAAGGACAGCTACTCATTGTATTAACTAATGAGCTGGGCTGTAGATATGTCAGACATTTAGTTAATTAGGTTGCAAGTGTGTCTGCTAGGTTGTGTGTTTATATTCAGTAGTACCACTTGAAATCCTTTATTTGATGATGGCTTTTGCTGCTTGTGTTTAAGAAAGTTTTTGTGTTTTATTGTATGCTAAGGAAAAAGACAAGCCATCAGCTGAAGAAGTAGAAACAAACTGCAGCGGTTTTTACAAAGGCAATCTACTCTTATTTTGTCTTTTATCATGCTATTAATGTACTAGCAGTTCATGTCTAACTATAAAAAAAATTGTCATGCAAAAACATGAAATGTGTTATGGTGCTTATTTATGCAGGCTTTTCGTGGTATATTCCCATTTTTTGTCTTAAACTTAATGTTGTTATGTGGCCATTTTAATTGGGCATGGATTTTTGCTGCTGTCAAAACGTGGTACTGTTTTCTTTACATCTGGCCAGCTATTTAAGTATTCCCTAATTACTGGAAGTTAAGGTCCTGATCCTGAAAGCTTTTGCTGTATATAATGAACTACAATGTCACATACAGTGGTCATCTTAATTGCTCATGGGTTAACTTAGGCAAAAAGTAAAGGACATGCAGAATTTTGTGGCATCAAAGCTAAAGCTCTGTAGAATATTAAAGGCATAACTTTTGTTTCATAACTGTTTAAATGTTAGCCGTAAGAGATATTTTAAGTTGTCACCATATGAATATTTATAAATAGCAGTCTGGTGTTAGTTCTTTCTTAACAGTAACCTAAATTTAAATTTCTACGTCTATATTTGGACCCAGTGATTTAGGCTTACTTCAGCTTCAAACTATAATTGGTGGGTTTATGTTGATACAAGTATATTCTTAAATTTTTGAAGGTTCGTTATTTTGCAAAATGCTGATGGCAAAAGTAGTGCTGTCTTGCTTATGGATTCTCTGTATGTTTGAACTGTACAATCTAATTTTACTTCACGTACAAGCACTAAATAATTAATTTTTGAGGATCAACGGGGATGATTAAGGTGTAAAAAGCACAGGAAGCAAAAACTAACGTTTTCAGAGAACCTGGGTGTCTTTATCAAATAGTAAAAATACCACTGCACAAAGCACTGTATAAAGGCAAGGCAAGTAACTTGATATAACAGCGTTAGAGACAGAGAATTGGAGAGGGTTACCAAAAGAATACAGATATTCTTGTTGGCTGGTTTTTTGTTGGTTTGATTTTCTGGTTATCCTGAGACCAGACTCCCTGGTCTTCAATATCTGAAGCCTGTGAAGTAATTCGAAAAGGTATCACAGAAGAGAGAAATTTAATTAAGTAGATTTGCACACACTTGAGAAGAGGCACTTTAGATGTGAGAAGCAGTAAAACAAAACACCAGCAAACTTGCTCAGAAATGTTATAAATAAATGGAGACTGGCTTCATGGTGTTCAGTCAGAGATGCTCCAGAGAATGGGGGGGAGTCGGACAGAAGGGGGACTGGGAGACTTGAAAGGAAGACAGAGGGGCAGAAATGTTAGTGTTCCTATTAGTTAATGCATTCTCTTACCAGCTGCACTTGAGTGATGATTAAACCATCAGTAAATATCAAACCGGGTATTTACTCATTTCGGTATAAAATTTACTGGTCNATATTTATATATATAAAAAACTCATGGCTTGTATTTGGCAATTGTGATCTTTTCTAGAAGGCCAGTGTTTAATTTTGCAGTGCTGGCCACAATTAACTGAACAAACTCCTAAAAATGCTTCAAAAGATTGATAATGCAAGTCTGTCTAGTGCACATGCAAAATGTTCATAGTGGTGTTACAAGTTGACCAAATAGTTGAAGATCCTAAGTGCATCTATTCAAATTTCTTTAAATATTTTTTGTGTTAATGAAGTTTAAAAAAAAAAAAAAAAAGTTGTTCTGTGCTTAAAAGTGGTTACTGCAGTCTGTTGTGTTTTAGGAATGCTTGATGGAAAAAAAGGAATTTGTGAGGTGATCCCAAATTTAAAAAGTGACTCTGGCTTAAATATATTGATGAAACTGAAGATCCACCAATTTGTCTCTTAATACTTAAAAAAGAATATTTCTGCAGATATAGCATAATATTTTATACGCACACTGAGCTCTTTGGGGAATTCCTTGAGGGATTTTTTCAAGTATGAGTTTTTTTTTTTCTGTGCAGCACCTATTTCTAGTGAAGGCGAGCATGCATCACATTTGCAATTTTAACTCATCCTGTCATGTACCGTGTATTTTACTGGGGTTCATACTTTCAACCACTATATTCCTGAAAGTTGTTTGAAAATTCTGGAAGTCTGCTTTTAGTCTTAAACACCGCAGTACCTGTGTCTTGGGGAAACAAAAATGAGGAGAAGAGTAAAGTCTGCTACAATATAACTTTTAACCAATTATTTTCATTTTTCAGATGTTCCTTCTGCTGAGCAAGAAAAGCTTTTTATCCAGAAGTTACGACAATGTTGTGTACTTTTTGACTTTGTTTCTGATCCGTTAAGTGACCTAAAGTGGAAGGAAGTAAAACGAGCAGCTTTAAGTGAAATGGTAGAATATATCACACACAATCGCAATGTGATTACAGAACCTATTTACCCTGAGGTAGTACATATGGTAAGTGATGGGAATCATTCTGCATTTTTTAAATTTATAGTTGCTTCTTCAGCTGTGTCAATCTATTTTAAGAAATCTTACTGAAATCTTCAAAAAAAGATCAACTGTGTTTGCACATTGGCAAAATGGTAATATAATAGTGTTTTTAAATCCTGTTACAAGTGTTGACTCTTCTTTGTAAGATGGAAATTGGATGCGTATTTGCAGCAGAAATAAATTATGGTTTAAGTTGATAAAAATGAAATCTTTGTTTAAAAAAAAAAAAAAACTCCCCAACAAATCTTTTTTGGAATAGGCATTTATAAAAATGGGGGAGGAATGGGGGTGTAAACACACCTAGTTTTTAAAAGAACATGTAGATTGCAAAACTGAAAATTTGAGCATTTTTAGAAGGGTAGAATTAAGATCACTTGTGCAATCTGGACACTTAATCTTATGTAATCACATTCGATGCCCATGGTTGAAATTGATTTTTTTTTTTCTGTATTTGGAGCTGAGAATGAGAGTCAGACCTTATTTAGTACACTGATGAAGGATTCTGCTGGAACAGGCTATGTGAACTATTTAGACCTGTGTTGTTTCTCCCCTCTCACTGTCCAAACCCAGGCCAATTAGACCCACTTTATTTTTCAGTCCTGTTGAAGTCCACTCCAGAGGAGGAGGCCGTGTAACTACAGGAAAGTCTTTCTGCTCTCATTGTGGTAACTGGACACCAGTTGCCTGAAGTAGCAATTGGGCTGAGAACAGAAAAGCATCTTTTCAAGTAGCTAACTACTAAGCTTACAAGAAATTGTTGACCACATGTGACATGATGCTTTTTTTCCCCAATACTTCAAAGCTTGGGGTGAGCTTTCAGGGGGATAAGAAAACGGTGCATCTTTAACGTGAATATGAACTCAGCCAGTTGAGGTCCTGCTCCAAATCAGAGACTTTGAAGCTTCTTGAGTGTAGATTCTAAGGATTTATAGTATTAAAAGATGTTACTCTGAAGATTGTTTGTTATCGGAGTCCACCATAAGTGGTCATTGATACAGAAGTTATTTTCTTGAGAACTTCTGAGTATATGCGGATTCCATATAACTCTATATGTCAAACATGCACAAAGCATTGAGGATGGTTAATGAAGAGATGTGGGATCATGTCTTTTCCCATGTCTTGCTAGCCTATTTGAGTCTCTGGTTTTTGCTAATTGATTGCTTATTTTGGAATATTTGACACTTATGAAAAGGGAATTATGAAAGAGAATAAGCTTGCTGAGATTTCATTTAGATAAAATTGAATCCATGATGATGGCTTGAATATCTGTGTCAGACATTAGCATTTGCTCTGTGTGAGGATTCTTGACTGCCCATAAATTCATAACTTCTGCGTTATGAGCCTGCATTATCTTCCTCCATCAAAAAACAATGGCAAGAATACATTTGACCAGGGAGATTATATACTTCTTTTGCTTTCAGATGCAGCTCATGGTAGTATAGTCTGCACTGCTGTCAGTCTAATAAATCTTGGTGCAGAATTTGACTCTTCTCTTAATCACCTGTGTTCTGCTATGGGCTCACAGCATCTGTTTGACAATTCTTTCAGTTACTTTAAAATGCTTTTTAGATGCAAGAATCTAAAAGATATGTTATTTCCTTGCATAAAACTTATATAGCATCGTGGTAGAGACTATCAGTGATCATTGTCAAACCTGGACTAGTATTTTTAGGTAAATTCAGACAGCAATTTTTAAGGCTGGTTTTATGAAACACTTTTCAGTTATCTGTTCTGAAACAACAGTATTCCTCCTACAGTAGTATTATAAGCCTCTTTCAGGCATGTACATGCCAGACTGAGGTGTACTTTTTGCTAAATTCTAGTAGTAGATTTATGAGTTGATTATGTGGATTTTAAAGTAAAATAAATATGTCTTCTGGGTACTTTAAGGGACCTGTGTATGTGAGAGAGAGATTTTTGTTTGCTTTAGTTAACGTACTGTTTGGGCCAAACACTTAGGACAATAAATTTCCCAAGTTATCTATTTAATAATAATAATAAATTATTTTTTCCTTTTCAGTATCTTCATTTTTTCTTTTGCTCTGATAAGAGCATTCTTTATAATTCTAGTGATTGCATCATGTTCATTCCTGCATCCCAACCTCCTGCCCCCATTGTTGCTTCAAATATCTTTGGCGAATGTATAGTTAGATCTTGTCTTAAAGCTATGTATTGATCTGGTTGCTTAATTCAATTATTTAACTTCAATCATGAGTCTCCTTTTCAAAAGATAGGAGAGAAATGAGTTTCTAAAATGGATATAATGTTATTCTCCAGAGTGGATGCAAGAGTTTCTTCCCCTTCTTCCTCAAAGAGCCACCTGACATGTCCTTCAGATTCTTTGCATTTGTAAGCAAAGATGTGAAGGGAAGGGAAATCTTTTTGTTAAAAACTTGTTTTGCAAGTTCCGTTTCTCGTGTATATTATAGTAAGGTTGGATTGACTATTCCAAAGCAGGAACTTGCATCTTCTTAAAACTGAAAGATGTGGACAAATGTCTAAATATACATTGTAAACGGTAACTTTAATAGTTTTGATGAAAAGCATGTGTTGCAGATTCTTGTTTAGTAAAGGGATATGTGCTTTATTTCAGCTTGGGTTTTGAAGAAAACAAGGCTTTATGAGATCGTTCTGTTGAGCACTAATTTGTCAGAAGCATAAACATTTAGGGATATTAGTTTTGTAGAACTCTTGTGGGGATTGTTAGCTATATATTGTTAGAATACTGACCCACATGAGGGCTGCTTTCCATCTGAGGAAAGGATGGGCAATATCTGTATTAAATCTGTTTTAAGAGGGACCATGAAAGTGAACATTGATATGAATATTCACTTCCCCAGCTAACCAGTCAGAAGACATCGAAGGGAGCTGAGAGGAAGTTAAGGAAATACTGAATTTGGAGATCTGGGGTTGTAGCGTTCTGAAAAACAAGTAGATCCAAAGCTTGTATAAATAAGACTTATTTCTGTAGCCCACAGAATAATTTCCTTGATGATGATGTAGTACTTGTGGATGATAAATTAATGTTTTTTGTGAAGCACATAGACCAATATTACTTTTTAAATTGATAATATATAGGAAATAAGATTTTATTTTATAACTGTCATTTCAGCAGCTAAAGCAATTTTCACTGCTGCTTGTCATGTATTATGAAAATGAAATGACATACTCAGTTACAAGCATGGGGATATATATATATATATTTTTTATTTTAAGTGTTATTCTGGGGCTATGTGGGTAGGGTTTTTTTGGTTTACTCTGATCTTCGATATGGAAAAAGAGATGATATTGTGAGTAGAAGCATGTTTTTTGTGGTTCTATTTAGCTATTAGGATGGCTTCATTAAATTAGGGAGGGTGCAGACTGTCAGGTGATAAAGCTTGTCATTCAGAGCTGTTCTTGTCAAGCTTCACTTGGGCTGCTCAGCAGAAGGGAGGAGAAAATGTGTGTAATGTTACCTCTGTGCTACCTACCTGCTTGAAAATTTTCTCTAGTGTCACTCAAAATGGGCCACCAGAAAAACAGGGTACATAACCATGCCAGCAAACATATCCATGAAGCTGTAAAAATGCAGCTTGTTTGCCTTTTCTTTTTTCGTTCTCCCATCCTCCTGAGTTACATCCTTTGGAGTCAAGTATGTCAGTGCTAAAAGTGCAGAGAGAATTCTGGCACACTAGCCCAGTTTTCATAAAGACTCGAATCTGATAAATTTGGGGAGGGGGGCTTGTGGGGTTTTGTTGGATTATTGGGGGGTTATAAATTAATCCTTTATGCTATGTTTGACTAGTACTTCTGTGGGAATTCGGCCTTAGAGGAAATCGGGCTTTGCAGATTGCATCATGTCTGCTTGGTAAAAAGACAGAAGTTAGGGAAAAGACTGGCCATTTGGCAAAAAGGTAATGGTCTCAATGATACAAATTCATTGTAAATTTTCAGAAATTTCAGTGGCTCAGTAGACAAGAGAGTTTCAGGTCTGTGCCCCACTGAGAAATGCCACACGTTGATTTGAGCAGTTTCATGTTCTGTTGGTCAAAGATAGGAAACACAGAACAGAGATCAAATCAGGCTTCATTGGCTCCATTGCTCATGGAACAAGTTGTTCTATGTTTTGGGTTGTAAACTCTTTCCATTTGATATTCTCAAAAAAAAAACGAAAGAAAGAAAGAAACATTACTAACACCTTACACAACCCAGCTTTTCTTCTTTCCTTGTAGCAAGAGCCTGAGACTTTCTCATCTAGAAAACGCTGATTATTATTCTGTTTGCTTAATCATAGCAAATGGGAATTTCAAGTCTAGTCTTCCTGTTTTCTTGGAAGACCGTCGATTATTGTAAATTTTCACCTTTTTTAAAGAAAGGTTGGAGCTTGTTAGTTGCTTGATGTCCATACTGTTAAAATATCTTTATATGCCCCTTTTTAGCTTTACCTTTAATTCTGTGAAATAGTAATTACTCGTATGTGTAATAGCCAATATCAGACCTAATAGCCAATATCAGACCTATGTCTCAGTTGTTGAAATAAAGGAGTATTCTGAAGCAAAACAGAGCATCAGGATGACTTTTTTCTTCATGGGAAAATGATGTAATTCTTGCAGATTTAGCTGATGCAGTTTGATACTGCCTCCCACTGTCTGCTCTGCCATCTGTCAGACGTGAGATGGCAGGACAGCACATACATATGCTCCTTAGCCTGCCAGTTAATAAGTAATGTACAGCATTATTTTAAACTGTGAATGGAGGTGTTAATGATAAGCAGTCAGAATGTGAACAGGGAAACATGGCCTTCTGTTGCTCTTCCCACAACCCCACCAAAGATGGGTGGAGTGGATTCCTCTGCAAAACAACATCTTTAGACGGCTTAATCTTTCAAAGCTTCTGGGTCATCTTCAAATTATCAGCAAGTAAGCCCTGATGCTATTTAAAAAAAACAACTCAATAAAACTGTGAGAAAAGAACAAAAACGTGTACGNAAAAAAAAAAAGAAAATAATAAAGACTGATGCTATGGCATAAATAATAGATTTTAAGTGTGATTGGAGTAGACCTACAGCTACGTTTTAAGTAAATGTAAACTTGTAGGGTTTAGGATTTTTCCTTAAATTGTTGAAAGCGTAGGAACATCTTAGCTTATGAAGTAAACAAAATGTTCTTTTGCATCCTCAAATGAGACATTCAGTTCAGTGCAGGTTCCAATGGAGTAATCTTTTTTTTCTAGCTGGTCGTGGAAATGCCCTATACTAGCATGTTTGCTAAGCCAAGTATTGGTTTTCCTGAAAAAGCTCTGCAAATGTTTCTGCTGCTCCTGGTGATGTAGCCTTTTGCAAAGAATCTTCTTTTTTGCCTGGGAAATCTATTGTCCTATTGTATCTTAATTGGCCAGACTGAGGAAATGTATTTTCAGATTTCCCCTAAATGCTTGCAGAAAGACTCTGCCAATCTGTTACAACAATTGAATATCAATAACAGTGTGTAGGATATCTCTTTCCCGTATCTGTGGTACATGTTTAGAATGGAGTGTATGTATGCCTTGTGCTGAAGTCCCATGCAGCCAGCTGCAGCTGACTTGCTAAGTCAGTTTTGTGTATGTCATCGTCCTCCATTCAGCATAGCCACCATTCTCAGTGCGAACAAATGCCCACCAAAATTTTATTTTAAAATATCTTAGTATTTTATAAAGCAAAAAGTGATTTAATTTGCATATTTGAAAGCAGAGCAGACCTTACTTTAGTGTTGTAAGTAGGAATAGCCTTAAAGAGTTTCTGTATGTAGCCTAATATACTTGGATCATTATGAAAGGTTAGGATAGTACACCACTATGTTATTATTTTGGCAATCTTTTTATTTCTGCAGTGTGTTCAAGCTGCTGAGAGACTGAAGCATTTGTATCAAAGAATTATTTTGAAGCAGAGGAGGCGGTTTAGGACCATAATTTGAATTGATCTGTATTTTTCATTCTGTTCAAAAATAAGTTTAGGCTGCTTGGTACTGGCTTGATAATGAATAAGCAAGCAACAAAACAGAATAAGAAAGTCTCTACTGGATGCACTTACATGGCTAAATAGATTGCATTTTTCTATTTGCTCATCAATGTGGTTGTATCCTACCAGCATCTGCCCTACCTAATACTCTGGATTACAGGTGGAATTAAGGAATTAGTCTCTCTTGGAACTGACAGCCATAGCTGTCTTTACATTTACAGATAAAGGATTTTTCAAGTTTTCTTACTGGCAGAAACCAGCACAGAAACCTCCTTGCTGCAACTAGCTCAGTAAAAGTTTTAATCATTAACTCATCAGGGGTGTGAGAACAACTATTTGAATCACTAGCTACTTGATCCTTTCTTGTCCATGAAGAAGCTAGCTGTCATTTCAGGTGGAGAATGGAGGGTACTGCAGACTTTTTAAATCTGCACTAAGCCATTGTAGGTAAGATTATTCTTGAGTGTGTGTACTAAATTTGTCCCCAAAATCATGTAAAATCTTTTTTGAGCCAACAAATGTGCTGTACTTTCATTTATGATTATATATATTGTATTTAATGATATAATTGTGATTATATCTGATTGTGTGTATTTTTATTTACATTTAAAAAATAATTCAGGTAACATGCATTTAGTAATGAGGTGGTTTCACCTAGAAGAGGACCTCTTAGAAAAGTGTTCTTTGTCAAAATTTGCTGCAAAATCATTACGCTGGCAGTGCCTATGATGATTAATGCACAATGTGCCGGAGCACAGTCAGCACCCATCTTCTCTCTAGAACATTTCTGACCGTGAGATATGTGGAGGTTCCTTAAATTTTACCTTTACTTTGACCCTTTTTTCCTTTTAAGATTTTTGAAGTTTTTTTTTTTTTTTTTGTCTTGAAGAGGGTTTCAAAGCCCCTGATAATTTTAAAAGGGTTTGTGGCAAGTACTGGTTTATTCATGCACATTACAAATGTGCATCTAGACAAACACTTGGAAGCATAAAAATGATGTGTGTGTGTGTGTGTGTGTGTGTGTGTGTGCGCACCTTGAAAAGCAATTCATCTTTGTAGTCTGCTCCACTTCCATGAGGATGCTAAACTATTTTCAGGGGTTTGAGAGTTCAGATGAAGTGGAAGATCAAAGATTGTGCATTTCTCCCCCTTCAGTGCCCCCATGATATAAATGGGCATGGTTAAAGAGAAGTACCACTAAGAGAGGAAGGGAAGAATTTGGTTTTGAAGTGTTTCCACATATGTATACCCACAGATTGAAATGAAAGTGATAATAATTTACAGAACAGTTGCAGGTAATCTTTGTTTTGCATCTCTGGTTCTGATATCTACTTTTGAAGGTTGTTGTGATGTCCTTTGAAGTGTATATATAAAAATATTTGTCTAAACATTTTATGTGTATTTGCTTGGGCTTTTAAAATGTGCACGTTTATATGTGCGTAAAGAGATGAGATAAAACATCCCGTCAGTAAGTTTGTGCTTTAAAGATTACTGCATGGAAAAGTGCTCCAAGTTAAAAGGCTTTAAAAATATATATAAAATTACCTCATTTTTGTTTAAATTACATAGCATACATTTTTGCAAATATTAACTAAATAGGTCATGTTAAAAATTCTTAGTGAAAACCATCTTTGAAATCTTTTTTTAATCATTCACTTGTTTCAAAGTTCTTAAAGGCACATGTGATTTCAGTTTGCAGTTAATATGTTTCGAACATTACCACCATCTTCCAATCCAACGGGAGCAGAATTTGATCCAGAGGAAGATGAACCAACTTTAGAAGCTGCGTGGCCTCATCTACAGGTACTTAACGAAGACTAGGAAGTTGTAGTCTTAACAAAATTTTGACATTAAAGTCATTATTGACTCAAATGCTTTAGGTTATGTGTTTATATTCGTAAGTCAATTAAATTTATCTGCAATACTTAAAATACTTCTTGAATTTACACTGATAATATGTTCAAAAAATTTCAGTTAGTATATTGGAGGTTAAAGGCTTGCTGTTTCTTGCGGTACAGATGTAACTGCTGTGATTTTAAATGAGCATCAGTTTGTCACTAAATGCTTTGATCTGACTCTGGCACAGTTCTAGCTTTGAGAGGTACTGTGACAAACAGAGGAGAATAGAGAATTTTCAAAACACGTACTTCTGAGCGTGATGAATATTAGATTACTTTGTGTCCCATGAGTAAAATCTAGCAATGGAGTTCAGCGGAATTTCAATGCAAGATAAAGAACCTTAAAGTTCTTGTACTAGATATAAACATACCGCATTGGGAGGGAAGGAGCGAAGCTTTCACTGTGTGCTATCTAAATAAAAAAAAGTGTGCTATACAAATATCAATAAAAACATAGTGCCATTCTGAGCAACTAATTAGTAATTTTGGTAATGTACTGCTTATAAAATTGTTTCTTGTTTAAAAGACTAATACTATTTTTTGTCGGACTTTTTTTTCAGCTTGTTTATGAATTTCTCTTAAGGTTTTTAGAATCTCCAGATTTCCAACCCAATATAGCTAAGAAATATATTGATCAGAAATTTGTGTTACAGGTAAGGTTAAAAAAAAAAATTAACTTCAAGTTCCAAATCCATATTATTTTACAGTGCATTAGGTTCAAGTAAAATGGATCTTTTCTTTTTCCTCTTTGCAGCTTTTAGAGCTCTTTGACAGTGAAGATCCTCGTGAAAGAGATTTTCTCAAAACAACTCTTCACAGGATATATGGGAAGTTTTTAGGCCTGAGAGCTTACATTCGGAAACAAATTAATAACGTGTTTTATAGGTATGTCAATATCTTTGTCTTGTGGTGCATGTGATGCAGTTATACAACTAAATATGCTCCAGGACGCTGTTAGCAGTCTTTTAATTCTTAGTAACTTTATACCTAATATTGTTACATCTAACAATAATTAATACCAGCCTGCAAGATTTAAATTAGGGTAGCCTTGCACACAGCATAAATTTGGCAGCTGATGTTTGAATTTTTATGTGATTCGATGGGTGGTTTGGTATCTTTGTCTGTGAGGCTTTTTTCTTGTTGGTTAGTAGTATTCGTATTATAATAGCACTTTAATTAAATGTAGTTCTTTGTAATGCAGAAATTGCAACCCAAATGGAGTGACTGAGAAATCTGGAATTCGCTTGAAGGAACATATTTACTGCTTTTTCTTTCCACAGATCTAAGATGTCCCATTTGGGGCTGGCAGAATTTTTTTTTTTTAATTGTCCTAGAATACACTGTAGTTATTATGCCCAATCCAAAAATGTGACAAGATGAAAAATGAATTAGTTACCTTACCAAAGTTTTTAGAGATCTGTGTTAACTACCATTACGACAGGTGTCAATGCTTTTTTTGTTATTTTTGGTCTTCTAGCTTTGGTTCACTTTTCTACAAGTCATTATGCTGTGTATATTTTACACTCCTTCCATCATGCCTCTGCTTTCTACCCCCAATGAATGTATGATGCTACCTATTTAAGAAAATAGCAAAAAGCTGCCACATACTGGGTACTATTTCATGAGTGACACCCAGCAGTACCAGCTGTAGAGGGAGCTTATCTTCTCTGTATGTGGTAACAAGTGAGCCTTTAGAAGAGATACAGAGGAGCTACTTTAAAATAATTAGGAAGCCTTCACTCTTCTACAGACAACAGCTCTTGACTGGCCGTGTCTAGAGCCAGTATGTCCTCAGGTAAAAATACACATATATCTTTCAAACAAACTAGTAAACTTTTTTTGTCTTGCATAGATTTTATTAAACTTTTTCCAAAATGCGTGATTTTGTAAAATATCTGAACCAAATGGTACAACCATATCACAGCCTACTATAATTCATTTCTGAACTATATTTTTACTCGCTACTTCTTGCACGTTACTTTCAGGAGTGGAAAGTCTTCAAACACAGATAGTTCTGGTGTGCGGCTTTTGGAAGACTGAGAAATGTTCTAGTCATTAAATTGACTTTATTACAAAGATTGCAAAACTGTTACAGTTTTCCATATTTTGTCAGTCTGAAATTTGAGATGATGTCATTTATGCTGTAGAGATGACCTTTCTCTACCAAGTTGTAGGGGGGAAGAAATCAAACAGAAAACATCTCTTATTTCTGTAATGTTTTTGAGTTGTAAGTTGCATCCGAATGTAAACTAGCGAATATGAGCACTGGGGGAGAAAGCTGTTCCAACTTCTGTCTTGAATTAGTGGATTGTGCATGACAAACTTAAAGTATGTATAGAATTTTTCAGAATATTTCCTTTTCTTATACTTTTTCCTGCAAGTCTTCTTACATAAGCCTAGTAAAAAACAGAAGTGTGTGGTCTTTATTTGTCTTTTAGTCACTGACCAGAATTGCATAAATTCTGTCCCCATGGTATGTTAATCTTTTTTCTAGTATAAAATACATTTTTTAAGAAATTATTAAGCCAGTATGTTCCTGCTTATTTAGTTTTAAGGTTTTCATTTCATTGTCTTTAGTTTTGCTTGAAACTGTTGTCCTCAATTATATGGAGAGCATCTTTAAGGAGAAAAAATAGTCATATCAAATATTCTGGATTAAAAGTAGCTCTTAGTATGTTGGTCTATGACAAGGTCTCAAATAGAAAATCATTTTCTAGTAAATGAAATTAATAATATCTTCTAATAAGTGAAAATTTTGATAATTATTTGCAAAATACCTGAAGTTGTGCATAGAAGTTTCTCAGTAAATTTACACTCAGGCAATTGGGAAGAATGTAAGAAAGGTGATTTCGTAGTAAATTAGTGTTCTATCAAAAAAAAAAAAATCAGGAAAATTTTACTTCCTCTGTTTATTACAGAGCCTTTTGTGTGCACAGGAGTCTGTAATACCAAATAGCTTTTTAGATCCATAAGTAGTAACTCTTTGAACACCTTGTGCTTGCATGTGCTGTAGAAGATTGAGTCACGGCATTTGATTATGCCAGATGCTCTGTGTTATTTTAATATTTAAAGCATTGTTTGCTGTGTTCAGTTTTGCATTATCGAAATCACATGGAGTATGATTGTTGGAAAAAGCTCAAATGCAAGCACTATTGTTAAATGTGGGAGAAAAGAGCAAGTGTGAAGGTTGAAAGCAGCTTATGCTCTTGATTTGTTTCTGTGTGGAGCGTGAATGTCTTCTGTGGAACAGGGGCTTCAAGAACACAAAATGTGTCACTGTCTTTAGAAAAGTTTCTAAGACTGCTAATTGTTTTGGTGAACTCCACAAAGTTTCTTTCCCACTGTATTTATTTTCTTTCTACTGATTGACTAAAATCTGGGAGGTCAAGGCTACCTGTAATATTAGACGGTAAACTTGGTGTACACTTATATCTCTATTCAGCAGTAACTGAGTAAAACTTTTCATTTATTTAGGTTTATTTATGAAACAGAACATCACAATGGCGTAGCAGAATTACTGGAAATACTGGGAAGGTAAGTTGTAGGTTTTGTCTAATTAAACTTGCTTGGTCTTCAGAGGAGGCTTTAAAAATTGACTTGGGGATTGCAAATTGTTATAAGACAAGATTAAAATAGCTTCCTAGCATGTGGCAAAGCTGTAGCTAAGAATAAATTTTGTATAAGAGCAGAAATAGAGCAAAAACTTCGACCTCATGGCAACGTTGGGGATGCGACAATTTTTACATCATATTTTTAAGTCTTATTTTCTAGCTTAGGATCCTTGTAATTAAGATTAGTTGTAATGCATCTATAATTAACATGTAACTAATTGTAATTTGTTTAAAAATTCATCTGACTTGACTAAATGCATAGCAGGTAAACATAGGCAGGGCATCTCCTTATAGTAAGCTTCAGTGATGCATCTGAAAGCTCTGGAAACTAGAATTGAACAGCATAAAGCTGATAACCTAGTCAAAACTGGTGTGTTTTTTATAAACTGATTTCTTTCATCCATGTTCAAGCTTTTATTTTATATACATAATACACTTTAAAAGCATAGTTAGTATTACTTCATAGTTTTTTGCATATCTTTGGAGATAAAAATAACAGTTTAATGGCACTTAATTTTAGAAAGATGTAAATTTCACAGGATCAGATAATCATTGAAATTGGCAGGGACCTCTGGAGATCATCTAGTCCTACCCCTCTGCTCAGAGCACAGTCAGTGAGAGCGGGTTGCTCAGAGCCATATCCAGTTGGGCTTTGACTGTCTCCAGGGATGGAGACTCCACAACATCTCTGGGCAACCTCTTCCCATGTTTGACCACCCTGAGATTAAAAATGGATTCTTCTTATCTTTGAGTGAAATTTCCTGTTTCAATTTGTGCCCATTGCCTCTTGCCTTTTCATTGGGCACCACTAAGAAGAGTCTGACTCTTGTCTTCATACTGTCTCATCTGATATTGTTACACTTTGATAAGATCCCCTGAGCTTTCTTTTCTCTAGGCTAAACAGTCCCAGCTCTCTCAGCCTTACCTTGTCTGTCAGATGCTCCAGCCCCTTAGTAATCTTCATGGCACTTGCTGGACTCTCTCCATTATGTCCATGTCTTTCGTATCCTGGGGAGTCTGGAACTGAACCCACCGCTCTAGATGTGTCTCACCAGTGCTGAGCAGAGGGGATGGATCACTTCCCTCAACCTGCCAACAACTCTGTTCCTAATGCAGCCCAGGATGCTGTTTAAATTGGAAAGATGTTTTAAAGTTTTCTATGTCAGCCCAGAATAGTTATCTCATTTTCAATGAAATATTCGATGATTAACAGGAGTTACAAGTCATATCATTACGTCTACATACTATAAAGTAACCAAGTAATACTGATCAAGGTATACTGATGACTGTGTAAGGCTGAAATACCAGAATATGGAGCTAAATCTACAAAACTGTTACTTATGTCACCAGCTTTTCCACTTCAGTTTTTTTAGGTTGGCTTTAAGTGTTAAAATTGTAAAAGTTAAGTGTTTTTGTCTCAGGTTTCCAAATCAAAATTTCTAGTAACTAAATTAGGCTTCTGTGCTGTAACTGTTGTGTATTGATGGGATAGGTTCTAAAAGTATTTAGCAGTCCATGTATGTTTTCCCTTTCCCTTGATCTCTCCAACATGCAGTCTCTGGTTAGTTCTTAAATTCAGTGAAGATGTTGATAGGAATATGTATTCAAAGCTTTGCTTGTAGTGAATAGTTCATAACAAAAATTGGAATCTGAAGTGCAGACATAGTCATATATGTTGCTTGGAAGAAGAATTTAGGACCTGGGTCTTTAGGACCTAGGTCTTGGGTGAGGGTTGGACAGATGTTGATTTGACTGTTCTATTAATTTGTATTCTTTAAAGAGCTGGATCAAAAATGAAATGGTCTCTAGTGCATGTGGAATCTGTAAATTTTTCTGCTGCATTGTGTTTTCCAGGAGATCTCAAACATGCTATGAAAACGAGGGTTTTAGTACATGCTGTACAGTAGCACAGATTTTGAGTAATTGCTGATTTTTATTTTTAAATATCTTTCCCTGCCAGCATAATTAATGGATTTGCCTTACCGTTAAAAGAAGAGCACAAAATATTCTTACTGAGGGTTTTGTTACCACTGCACAAAGCGAAATCACTCGGTGTTTACCATCCACAGGTAAGTGTTGTTTGGTGCATTTCTTAATAACATAAAAAGTGCAAAGGTCTGCTGTGATGGCCACCTTCTGTTCTAACCTACCTGAGATGGATTGATCTTTATCTATTCCCCTTACTTCACAAACTAATTCTTCTACACCTTCTAGTGACTTGCATTCTTATCAGCAAAAAGTAGACATAGGCATGCCTCTCTTGTCTCTATGTCATGTCCTACTGAATGAAATGGGAAGGCACTTCAAATGAATTTAGTGTGTGAAACACCAGAGTAAAACCACAAAAATTTACATTGAAACAGCAGAAGATATTCAGAAGGATTGCACTTACAAATCCAGATATATACGAAGAAAGCTAATTTCTATTTAAATAATTCAAATTTACTTTAGAATAATGGAGAACACTAGCTGTAGTAATCTTACTACGTTCCTCAGATTACCTAGCCAGATTCTTGGTAGCAATTATCAAAAACAAGAAAGGAATTAGGCTAAGCAGCTGAACTTCCATAAATGAAAAAAAAAAAAAAGAAAAAAGTTTGAACTGTTCGTTAGATGTGCAGTGATTCTCCCATTTAAAAATTTTACTTTGATGGTATTATTGGTGTGTAGAGTGAAAGGGAAGTAATAGTTGATTGTTTAGGCACAGATACAAAGGATCATGCTCAGAAGTGAAGTTGGTAGATACTGTAATACAGGCTAATATTGCATCTGCTTGAAATTAATACACAGAGTTATTACTAGTTCACTTTCTCATATATAGCAAATCTTTGGAAAGTGACTGTTTCCCTATTGGTAACGAGGGGAGAGGTTCTTAACCTTCTTTCCTGGCAAAGCAAAGGAGGCACCTGCAGATAGGCAGGTTATTTCCTCTCCAATGGGAGCTGATTCAGCTTTTGCAGTGCTGGCTTCTGACTGGGTACTTGCTTCAGGGAAGTTCTGAAGTTCGTTGTATTCACATGAGCAATTATATTTTTATAAAGAAAAGTTTCTAGGGTTTAGATTTCTCATTTGCTTTAGAATTAAGTTTCTTTAATTCAAAACGGCAAAGCAAAAAATATGTAAAAACAAGCAGAGCATTTGAGCAAAGATGTAATAGATGTGAATAGACAGTATGTTCCTTTGTCCGAGAAGTGTTTTCATGTTGATTTCATACAGTTTTAATAGTGTATCTTTATCAGAGGATAGCAGTGAGGGATCTTCTCCAGATATAAAAGTGCTTGTTCGTAGTCTCTTCTCTGTTTTTGGTATCTTCTCTTTGTGTACACTAAGAATCACCTAGGTCTCCTAATTCATATTGGAAAGAATCAGGCTGATTAACTCTTTNTTTTTTTTTTTTTTTATCTCCTCGTTTTCTGGTAACAATATATCAGTTTTATTTACTGATCCACTGTATAATGGGAGAAGAATAAACTGTAATAGGGATAATTTCTGTTGAAGCCATTCTCCCCCTTTTGTGAATTCTTGCTTTCTCAAGAGAGTATTGAAATCTTTCAACATTTGAAAGACGATGTTTCCTTTATAACCCAGGAGAAGATGAATACAGACTTGAGATGATTGGGGAAAAATTGTTAAAGCATATTTACTCTTTTGTTGTTTAAGTTGTCTGCCAAATAATCTTTGTAAAATTACAGAAAGACTGTTGTTTTTGTCTGGACTCAGTGTTCTCCAGTTATGCTACTGATTTCAAAGTGTGTTCAATTTCACAAGTGTTAATAAAATATTTTTTTATTTTAGCTGGCGTACTGTGTAGTTCAGTTTTTAGAAAAGGACAGCACACTTACAGAACCAGTAAGTTTCTCTTGCTCTTATATATTTTTTGAATATTAATATCCCTTTCATCTGTAGACTGTTTAAGGAGGTTTTGGGAACAAAGTATTAATAAGTAGTTGTTTTTATTAGGAAGAGTCAAGTATTTAACCATTTTGATCTATCAAGTGGAATCAACTGTTTGGAATGTTAGAAATGAATTAATGCAACTTTAAAAGTATATCTTTTAAAAAAGAGAGCACAGTTTATTCTGCTTATTTTGTTCTGGCTGACTAGATCTGAGACAGTTGATGCAGAAGCAGTTTAGTCAGATACTTGCTTGCCCGAACTGTGCTGTGTTGAGAAGCTGATATTATCCTAGAGCACAGATTTCTGGCACACACAGCTATGTGCTGATGCAAGGCTTTTGAGTCAGTTCCTGACTCCTTTTGAATCAGATACCAACTTGGAACATAAACAAAAACAGACTTTGGTCTGACTGTACATAGCTGCATAGATGATTACTTTTAATTGTCCTAAATAGTATATAGTATTTTGCATCACTAAGCCAACACGTTTAATCACTAACTAGCAATCAGTAAACGATCGCTACTAATGAAAGTGTACCTTATTAGATTATAACCATTTCCACTGTAAAATGGAAACTGTGATTCTTGAAGCAGTGCGCAACTGAGCAAGAACCCTCTTCTAGTTGGACCTTTTAATCTTTAAGATTCCACATCTTGGACATTCTGACATCTGTGCTATATGAGGTCTTGAAATCTTAGCTTTCTTCCAAACATCAGCTGGGATGTTACATATTTAGTATGAATTTGAACTAATACACATCCACGTTCATTTCCCTTTTTTATCCCAAATTAGTGCATAATGCTTACAGTGTTCTTTTAATCACTTAGTGAGTGATGCATGTGCTAAGTTCCCCTTCAAAAATTCTGGTTATTACAAAATAAAACCTTTTGTTTCCCCCTGTAATTGTCATATAAGACTTTTTTACATCTTATTAAATAAAATCTCCATAAATTTCCCAAGGCTTCGTCAAGGACATAATGTCTGCCTTGCCAATTAACTGATGCATACAAGAAACATACGCTGATTTCTCATTGAGTTATTACTTCAATGATGGTGTTAAATATTGCTTGTAGTTTTTAAATTTAAAAAAATTTGGACTTTTATAAAAGTGTCATCGATTTCAGAAAATAAAGAATGGTCTTTTTTCTAAATCAGAGCAAGTTTGGTGTCTGAGAGAATGGCTAACGGATTGTTACAACTTTTAAACTACATCAAAACTGTATGTAAACTTTTTAAAAGAGGGTTGTTAGGGGTTTTGCTAGTGTCTTTCTTTTTTGCCAAGAATTCTGTGCCATTTTTTTCTCCAGTTCTGCATCTAGGACTAGACTGACAACTGTCATATTTTTGTTCTTTATGTGGCTTTTTAGGTTGCTGTATGAACACTGAGTAACATTCTAATTTTAAACAGTCTGCGCTGTGGTTCTGTCTCCACAAGAGTACGTTGCATCATGCAGATGAAAGTGCTTCCATTGCTAGTTTCTTATTCCCAGGGTATCATTTTTAAAATATCAGATGCTTTAATTAGTGTTAATCAGACAAGCTAAGAGCAATCAAAAGTTGCACAGTTTTCAAAGAATCGTTAAAAGAATTAAATTGTATTGATTTAAAAAGAATTGTATTGATTTAAATCTTACAATATAAGATTTTAATAGTACAGATTTCAGACAAAAGTAAAATTTCAGAGAAAAAGATATTGAAATGCAAAGCTTCCTGTACACTCCTAGGAAGTAAGCCAGAATGCAGAGCAAGAGAGGGAAAGATTAAAGCTCTCTCTTGTTGACATACCAGTTCATTTATCATTAGATATGCCTACATGTGAATTGTAACTTTCAGTTGTTCATCAGTCTGCATTGGTTTAGTTTATCAAAACACCATTAGCTGAAAATTACTCTCTGATACAGGAATGCAAATGTCCTGACCCTCCAGTGACTAGAGTCCCAAGCTGTGTTTTTCATCTTTAACCACAAAAAAAAATATTTACAAACTTTTACCTTCAAGAATATATTAATTTCTTATCAAAAATATCTAAATTTAGAATGGAGTGCTATGCCAGTCATTTAAAAATATTTAACATGTTTTAAATATTTTTGAAGAAAATGTCTTTGTATTTGAATATTATTTGGCACTAAATTAGCACAGATGAAAAATAGCATAGCTTAAAAAAAAAAACTTAAAATTTTACACTTCAGATTGAAAACTAACATTTCTGTAAATACATGATACATCATGATACATCAGCAGATGTATCAGTACAGGCTGGGGGATGACCTGCTGGAGAGGAGCTCTGCGGAGAAGGACCTGGGGGTCTTGGTGGACGACAGGTTGGCCATGAGCCAGCAGTGCGCCCTGGTGGCCAAGAAGGCCAATGGGATCCTGGGGTGCATTAAAAGGAGCGTGGCCAGCAGGTCAAGGGAGGTGATCCTCCCCCTCTACTCTGCCCTGGTCAGGCCTCACCTGGAGTACTGTGTCCAGTTCTGGGCTCCCCAGTACAAGAGAGACAGGGATCTTCTGGAGAGAGTCCAGCGGAGGGCCACAAAGATGATACAGGGCATGGAGCATCTCTCCTATGAGGAAAGGCTGAGAGACCTGGGTCTGTTCAGCCTTGAGAAAAGAAGACTGAGGGGACCTTATCAATGTATATAAATACCTGCAGTGTGGGGGACACAGGGATATGGCCAGCCTCTTTTCAATGGTCTATGGGGACAGGACAAGGGGTAATGGCCACAAAATGGAGCACAGGAAGTTCCACACCAACATGCGAAAGAACTTCTTCACGGTGAGGGTGACGGAGCACCGGAACAGGCTGCCCAGGGAGGTTGTGGAGTCTCCTTCTCTGGAGATATTCAAGACCCGTCTAGATGCCTACCTGTGTAGCCTGCTCTAGGGAACCTGCTGTGGCAGGGGGTTGGACCCGATGATCTCTGGAGGTCCCTTCCAACCCCTACAATTCTGTGAATCTGTGAAAATAATAATAATCCTTCCATAACGAAAACAATTGTCTGTTTGCATTTTCCTAAAATGAGAAATTGTTAACAGCACAGTATTCTTTATACCTTCAGTATAGTTTTTCGTGTTTTTGAAGTTACTTAATGAACAATGATGTAATTGATAACTCCATTAATAAATACAATGTCTAAATATATTTAACTTCTGAACTGGTATCACTCTTCAGACTTCAGTTCTTCCACTTACATATTCAATAGATGAAAGAGTTTGTTTTTCAATTTAGACTTGAGGCATTACCCACAGATGTATAGGTTCTTTCTGAATAGTTGTGAGCCAGCCATCTGACAGACTGCTTCCTTTTCTGTATCATGTTTTATGGATTCCCTTAAGACTGTGATTATAGTAATGTAGTCAATTAAATAAAATCTAGTATGCAACAGTAATATGCCTAGAGTAGTCAGTCACCTGTCAGTTTGGGTATTTATGGTAAGTCTTTTCTTAAAATATAATGATAGAGCTTAATTTCTTGAGCCTTGGAGTACACCCCCAAAAAACAAGAGATTGAAAGCTGCTGTCACTTAAATGGCAGATATTTTTCCCCATCGTATAGCAGCAAATTTGCACTTTGAGTTGATGATCGTGTTAAGATAGATGTCAGGTTACTTTTTCTACTCTTCTGATTATTTTTAAACAAGTTTTTTAAGGGTATAACTCTGTCTTCTAAAAAAGTGTTTTCAGCCACATTAGCAGTTATTTCTGTGACACTGAACCATATCTGATCGCTACTGTCACACGGGACAAGAAATTTGAGGTTTTTGTTCTGTTTAATACATCAAGGTTCTTAATGACGTGATGTAGTACAAGGCAAAGTCAAGTTATTATGAAAATTATGTTCATTTTGCTTCTACAGGTGGTAATGGCACTGCTGAAATACTGGCCAAAGGCTCACAGTCCAAAAGAAGTCATGTTTTTAAATGAACTAGAAGAAATTTTAGATGTTATTGAACCATCTGAATTTGTAAAAGTTATGGAGCCTCTCTTCAAACAGCTAGCCAAATGTGTGTCCAGTCCACACTTTCAGGTCTGTACTTCCTGAATGTACAATGCAGTGAGAATGTTTATAGAGCAAACTTGGTATTACTTGCTGCTACCCACCATACTTAACTTTATTTGGTGCAAAAGTCTTCAATTCTGTGGCAAAATTGGGGGATCCAAATGTTAGCATTATTGTTTCTTTTCAAAAGTGTAATACATGAGTTCATATAGGGTAATTCACTTAAAAGTCGTATACTTAACATAAGAGCTTAAAAGCTTGGTGTTTTCAGAAGTACCTGAACCTTTTCATTACATACTGTTTGCATTTCACTGGTTGTAATAGAGTTCTGCAGATACTCTTTCTTTGGGAGAGCATGTCTTTGGCTGCTTGAATTTCAGAGTTCAGAGGCTATGTTTGAATCATGTCTCTGAGGAAAAAGCAGTTTTTCTGTCTTTCCATGAGTAGCTTCCATTTCATGCTGCAAAAATCCAAGTCTCAGTTGCAACTTTTCTTACCTTTCAATTATTTTTACCAAATGTTTCAATTATTTGCTCTTTAAGAGATTGCCTGAAGAAGTGTTCCTTTTTTCCCTGTTGTTCTTAGGTGGCGGAAAGAGCGTTGTATTACTGGAATAATGAGTATATTATGAGTTTAATTAGTGATAATGCAGCAAAGATTTTACCCATCATGTTTCCAGCCTTGTACCGGAATTCAAAGACACATTGGAACAAGTAAGAAACACTTGTACAAATAAAATTCTGCTGCTTTTTTGGTCTAGTTTAGGCTTGAAAGTAGTTCAGATCTTGTCTTTGAATTGATACTTTTAAATGTACTGAGCTGTTTATTCTATGACATTAAAGTTACTGGGTAAGGAGGAGATTACTGTTGTCAAAATGTTAAGCAAATATTAAGAAATGAAGAGGATAGGGTTCCTTTTCTTTATTAAAACAAAAAAAAACCTGTTTTAGTACATCTAACACGTGAAATTTTTATTAATATGGAGCAAATTTGGCATTAATCTTTAGTTTAGATACTTCTAAAGACAAACTATGATTTCTGATATCTAACCTCTTTGCTCATTTGCATTTCTTCTAAATTTTAGTGGAATATGTTATGGATCAGGTCATTTTTTCCTTTACTTTCCTTGTGTTTTTTTTTCCCCTTTTTGTTTACTGTTTTCTTTCTCCATTGACTATTTTTGCTTTTTTTTCCCCACAATAACATAGTACTTACGCATGAAAACAGTCCTGGTCAGCTACTTTCTGCAGCTGTTCCATTGTAAAAAGCCTCTTTGTTTAAGCTATTGTGCAACTGCTGGGATGGTAAAAGTATCACAGTCTAGTGCTGGCCATGAACTGAGGACTGGTGTTGGGTTGGCCAAGAATACCTAATGAATCTGCCACTAAACACAGTAAAAGAAATGGAAGATAAAGTGATGTTAAAGGGATTGATTACTGTCACTAGTTGTAAACAGTAACAAATAATGTACTTACTGATAAAATTTTGATTCAGTGATGCAATTGTACATGGTAAAGATGGATTGTTGTCAGTTATTTTTCTGGCTTTCAAGGCCATGCATTCATTTGGTTCTGAGCAGAAGTCATGCTACCCAGTACAGCTGCACTCTCACTTGCAACTCACATGCATGATACAAAATAATCACTTAACTGATTGCTTCGTTCTTTGGTTGTAATAATCAGCAATAGACTAGAATAGAATTGTAAATTACTCTGTAGAAGTAAGTGCTTCATAAGGCACATTTTTTTTATTTTTCCGTTGTTTTCTACATCACTTTTCTAACACTTTTCCAAAGAGTCCTGGCATAATTGTGTTGAAGTAAGTGCAGTTGCTGTGTGGCAGTTTTCAAAATGAATGGTGTCTTTCCCAGGCTCCTTGTAATCACTTTGATTTGTCAGTTGCCAGTAGTTACTTGCATCAAAAACTTTAATACCATCTTGCATTTTCTCTAATAACTATAGCTTGATTAGTGTCAGCTACTAAATTTTAAACCTAGTCCTGTGTTGATACACATAGTATTAAAAACAAAGTTCAAGTATAGGTGACTAGTACTATAGAGTAAGTAAACTGGTAATTTTCATACTTGTGTTAGCCCTTCTGAGGGTAAACTGAAACTTCCATTAACTAGTGTTGTTTCCATTTGTTCTGAAATGATGTAATTTTCCAGTTATGTAGGCTATTGGCTTCTGTTGACCAGAAAAAATAGATTTCAAAGTTTAAAGTACTCTGAGTTTCAACCAGAAGTTTTACTTTTAGGACAATACATGGCTTGATATACAATGCTCTGAAACTCTTCATGGAGATGAACCAAAAACTGTTCGATGACTGCACACAGCAATATAAAGCAGAAAAACTGAAGTAAGTTTTCATGTCAGTGTGTCTGTCTGTTCTTGAATAATTTGTTCAGAGTGCTTTAGCTCTGAAAAACTTCTGTCTCTCAACTGGGAAGTTGTGCCCATTTACAGTACAACAGTGTCAAAATTCACTTGGTGAAATTTCTCATTATATATGAACTCTTAAAATCTTCAGAATAGGGTGCTTCATGTAGTCTGTGGCCTAATACTGCAGATTGCCATCTTCCTGAAAACTAATTTTTGGAGAAGAATGCTGCTAATCGTGGAGCCCAGTGTAAAAGACCTGTTGAACAGTTTAGTTTACATCCTGTGTTTATTTTAGCATGCTTTATTTACCCAGCGTTATTTTCTCTCATGTTGTCACTCAGTTCTTCTCAAAACATTTTTTGTGTATTTTCAGCATTGCATTGTGTGCACATGTGCATGTTTTTCTAGAAATTATCCAAGACAAAGTTGTCACTTTGTTGTAATACATTATTTGCCAGAATCCTGATGAATTTAGTATATTCCTGCGTAGGTCAGTGAAACAGAGCGGGGAATTGGAAGCTAGAATTTTTCTAGTTTATGCCCAAAAATGCAGCTAGATTTTATGATCATAAAGTCGCTTATCTTCTGTTCCTTTGTTTACAGTTTGTTAAATAGACATAGCTTTGACACCCAGAAATCACATGTATTAATCCTTTGGCACTCATTTTAGAAACTGGGGAGCATAGTTAGAAAATGGGTATTGAAAATGCCTGAATTTTAATTTCATTTTTAATTTCAAAGTGACCGAGGATTCCCTCAAGTAATGTTTCAAATAATATACCTATATTAAGACAATATACTGGAAGTAATATGAATTTCTAATGTAGATAAACTTACCTAAATTTTGAAGTTGCTTATTACAATTTAAGTAGAAATGTGCTTGTAGTATAGCATAAATTTTTAAGATAAATATCAAAATGTGAATGTTTCTTTTTTGTTTTTAAAAAGAACGGAAATTATGTACATCTCTTCTCATGTAGTGGATAAGTAGGATCCCTTTTAAACTTTTAAATTAGAAAGCAATTTTTCTCCTTTGTTCTGCTTTTTTTTTCTGTGGTGTTTCATTTGAATGTGAACTAAGGCAGGCAGAGTGCTAAGGGTGACATCAAAACAAAGCAAAATCCCTCACCACACCACAGCTTAGATGGGGTGGGAGTTCTATCCCACTCCAAACTTAGCTTAATGGAGAGTTGGAGACAAGTTGTATATTGGCCTGAATATAACTGCTGGTTTTTAAGTATGGATCATCTGCTCAATGTTTTGAAGCCTGAAAGCATTTTTTTAAGCACTCTTGAGCTAAAAGCCCTTTTAAACTCTGCCACCTTTCAAAGATAAGTGTTTGTTCTGGTCTATGCATGAAGCTGTTTATCTATTAGAATGGGAAAAAACAATAATTTTTAAATTTTGAATTACATCAGACATAAAGAAACCTTTCCTGTACGTTTAAAAAAAAAAAAAAAAAAATGCATCCCATGTCATCCCTCTTGACTTGTGACTCCCTTGAATGATTTTATTTTTTTGTCAGGTACTTCTCTATTAGTGTTCAATTCAAAACATCCCTGTATGTTTTACTTTAAACTATTACCTGAAGCAATTGGGCTGGCAATAAGAATACCTGCCCTTTCTATGTAGAAAGTTAAAATGCAAATACAAAAATGTAGATCGAAACTTTTTTATGTTTCAGTTGTAACCCTTTTAACACAGTTATAAAAGATTAACTGGTATCTGTTAGTTTGTTGCTCTCATTAGAGTGTTTTTGGTTTTGTTTTTTCCTTTTAATGTTGCTTTTAGATCATGGAGTATTGATATAATGCAAATTGTCCTGTCAACAGTAAGTGGAGTTTTGGGTGGTAAGGTGAAACAGGCACGGACAACTTATTCTGTTGAATTTTTCTATTGAACTTCTTCATATTTAAGAAAATACACAAATTGTGATACAAGATTCACCAAGCTTTTGCTTTTTTTGCTTTTAAACTTTTTTCAGAGAGAAGCTAAAATCGAAGGAACGGGAAGAAACATGGGCTAAAATAGAAAATCTAGCCAAATCAAATCCCCAGGTATTTAGAAAAGATTAACATAACATGTTCATGTTTTAATACTTTAGTTTTGTTAAATATCAGTGGGAAAACAGGTCTGACTGATCATGGAAATAAAGCAATTTCATTAATTGTATTATGAAAGATATACAACAAAAGTACTTTTAAAATTTGTAACCTTTCTCTTGTGCAAGTAATTATTTAAAAAGAAAAAAAAAAGTTTCTGAAAAATATATGAAGTACTTTTTCCTTTTCTTATAATATGAGATATACTGTATTGCGGTTTGAAAAGTTATTGTGCAAAATTATGGAAAATATAGAGATGCCGTAATTGGTTTCTCTTGAAAAGCTGTTTTGCAAACAATATATTACAAAAGAGATCTTTCTGTAAACTGTGAGTTATGACTGGTCAGTTTTCCTCTCTGTCAAATGGATTAAAGTAATATTGTACATTCTTGTCTGCTGCATTTATTTTTGTACTTGCAATGGGCTGGTCTTCTGATGAACCTGCACATCAGGTTCTTACTAAAAGGGAAAACATCCTGTCAGGCATCTGTTGAAGTAACTTGACATTACTGAAATTTTTATAGAGAAAAGTTCCTTTAGACTACTTATTTTGAGATCATGGGAAAAGGGGATGTTTTAGCCTAGATTCCCCACCCCTACCCCACCCTCCCATTGCCTGGGGAATGTTACTAATTTTTTTTTTCCGAAAGATCATTTTTCTTTATCTCAATCATGCTGATTTGCTGCTATGGGGGGAAAAAAAAAATGTTTCAGTTACTTTACAGCTAGAAGTTTACTGCAGCAAGAAACTTACTGTACTGTATCTTTGCAACTTCTGAGTTTAAGTGGTGGAAGATTGAGTGATGGTACTCTATAAATAGAAGCAGGACACTTTATGATCTTAGTGCTATTTTAAAGTAAAGTATGAGGTCATCTTTTTTTTGAAGGAGGAGGAATTTCACAAATGTTTATTTCCTCTTGTGGCATTTCTCAGGGAACAATTACTAGTGTGCTCAAATAAAGAATGTTAAAATCAATCGGTCCATCTGTTGACAATAGATCAGTTAAATGAATTTAAAAAGAACCATGTGTATGAAAGTAGCAATTGTCTTTCAGTGACAGAACATTCTCTGATCAGATGTTCCATACAAAAGCCTTGGTTGAACAGTGCTTGATATACGTGGTCATTTGCAATCATAAATGGCAAACTATGCATGTCTGACTAAATAAGTGGATAGACTTGTGGTAGTAAAATTTACAGTACTACAGAGTAAAATTGCTTTCCGATTAATTTTGTAACAGTATATTTTCTGAAACTGGTTAGCACAACCTGTATACAGTATATTCTGCATAGTATGCCTGAAGAGAGCTACTAATTGCAAGCAATTTAAAATATGATTAATGTGAACAGAGTGCTCCACTGACTAAGGAATTGACATAAGTGTATAGATGCTTCTAGCACTCCATATAATGGATTTTAATAGTTCTTCTCCCTGCCCTGAATTTCTATTAATGTTTACTTAATTTGTCTAATTACTGACAATTCTTCTTGTTCAGAGCTATTCCTGACTGCAGGACACAAGAATACATTTTAAGATTTTCAGATCTTGATAATTAATTTGTTAAATCCTTGCTGTCAGTGCTTTTTCTATCATCTCACATGCGTTATGTTATTGGTATACTTAGATACGAAAATATTTATGGAGAAAAATTGAGAAAGTGTGTGTGTTCATAAATGAGTTGTGGTTTAAAGACCACATACACCTCATCTGAATTAGAATAGAATTTAAACTATTGATAAACTATTGAGATTGCTGTACAGCAAGTTTTAGATACTATACAAGTGTTTTCACAACATTTTTTTTTAATTCCCAAAATACTTGAATGGCTGCTTTATTAAACTTTTCTGTCTTGAGCAAGTATTTCATTTTGAAATTATTTTACATCTGTATTAACCAAATCTGGCTTCTAACAGTATATTTTCTTTACAAATACAGAATTGCACCAGCAAGTAAAATCATTATGTTTGGTTGGCTACACTGTTCATAAATCACTAGGCAATGTATTAATAAGGTTTTGGTTGCCAGAGTAGAAAATCAATACTGGCAAAATCTGAATATATTTTAAAATTCAGTCTCAGATAAAGCATAATTTTTTATTCTGACTGTATTTTTCAACAGGACATTTCTGCCAAAATGAAAGCATTGGAGTTCCATTTTTCTCTATTTTCCATGTACACTTGGGAGAAAATGTATTACTTGGTACCTGGAAGTATAAGATATTGAAGCTAATCTCAAATAAATAGCTATGCTTTTAAGTGCTCTAAATCACTCTTAGTATTTAGGTGTTACTACTAAGAATGATTATTTTAACACTTTGCATTTTATTAGTACGAAACATATAATGACAAGAGTTTGCTGAACAGTCCTGTTGCATTGGAAACAGATGAGCCTTTAACTGAAGATTTGCAGGTGCCGAAAAAGACAGTGAAAGAAGAGGCTTGTCAGGTAAAGCTATGTGAAGATAATAAAGTACTCATTACAAATTGAATTAACAAATTATGAATCTGGCAGAGTTGCTCTTAATTATGATTTTTTTTTTTTGTTAATCCTAGAAATAAATTTAGGTCATATTTTCAGCTCTTACTGCTGTATCCTGAAGTAATAAACTTCATTAGAGCTGCTGCTTTAAAGTGATACTGTAGCAGCAAGGAATACAGTGTTACTATGTAGAGTTATGCCTGTGGATCTGCTATATGGGTCTTCTTTCTTCTACAAAGATTTCATTTCCTTTCAACTTAGAGATAGCTGTTTGAGTCATGACAGAAACAATGGCTATGGTCTTAGGATAATTAAAAATATGGCTAAAATCCACTATATGTTCTGTTCTTTATATAACAGTTTTGGTTTTTAATAAAGAACTTGTATAAAATATAGTCAGATTCTAATGATGACATTGCTTTTGTCTGTTGTTCAGAGCCTTCTTTTTGGCTAAAGCTACTATGTTTTGACAAAACCTGTGAAGTGTTTACCATAAAATTTGTCTTGCCCACACATAGGCCATCTTCCTCAGTCCACTGTCTGTCATGTTCCATTACCTACTAAAAGGCAGAGTCTCAAGGCCATTCCAACGTTTTTGTCTTTAGCTAATGCTTAGTGATCTTCAAGTATTTTTTAACTTCAGTTAAGAGGAACCAGAGTCCTGGCATTAAAACTAGAGATTTGGTGAACTATTTAAACTAGGAGCTAATGGAACATGATGAGCACCGCAGTATCGCTAAGATATGTGGTAGAATATCAGTAGTATTGAATACCTCTATATCCAGCAAAGTTTAAGACTAGAAAAGTGATCTTGAGAGGTTGAGATAGGAGGTAAATTCTGTTAATTTGAACAAAAGTATCAGACAAGGAATTTAATAAAAATAAGCATATGGTGAACTTAACCTCCCACGTTACTTTTGTAAATTCCATTAATGAAAGAATTAAAATTATTCTACAGTATTATACTTTATTATAAGAAATATGGCATTTTTGATACAGTAGGTTGAACTAAAAAAGCATATGCCTCCAAGTTATGCTCTGTGATGGCTGGCTTTTAAACACTCATTTCTGGAGTGGATTGCAGCGAAGCTAATGGAAAGGAAACAAATTGTAAAATAAATAAAATTCCAGAACTTAGTTTAGAACTGTTTAAGCATTCTTTAACTATCTCTCAAATTGCATGCTTTCCTGCTTTTCTCTGTTCACAAAGTGTGCAAGAAGTAAATGAGATGATCAGGAGGTTTTTAAACTTGTTTTTCAAAGATAAAGATCTAGTCCTAGCAGAGCGAATAGGATAGTTTGAAACCAGAGTTGTTATTGACAGAAACTTACAGAAATCTGTGAGAAGTATAAAGCTTGCAAGAGGATTGATAAGTGGCTCACCAGACGGGAAAAGGATTGATTAAGGTTTCGGGTACTGCAGAAAGCAGGCTTTATGACATTTATGAGTGGACACTGTAGAGAGAGTTACGAATCCCTTGCTAAGTACCATCAGAAATTTGATGCTAAAACAAAAGCTACAACAGTTATCAGTTTAATAAAAAGAAAAAAAAAAAAGCCAAAAGGAAAATCTAGTGTCCTCAAAATCAAACTTCAGAAGTGAGGAACTAGGTAAAGATCTATACAGTCTCAGTGAAAGTAAGGCTTTATGCAAGAGGTTTGGAATGTAGCAGAGTATCAATATTGAAGAGGTGACAGAATGGCTGAGGAAAGTAGACTAGCAGCTTTTCTATACAGGACTATGTGAGCATTTTTAGTGAATACTCTGGTACAGTTGAATTGATCACCGTGTCTTACTAACTTTTTGAACATGCTAGTTGAAACAAAGGCAAAGTAAAAGTAAAAGCTGCTCAGCTCTTACAAGGGCCTTTTTCTTATAGAAATCCTTTTATAGGGCTGTTGGGGTACAAAGGTAAAAAAAAAAAAAAAAAAAAAATTTTAATAAATGGTCACTTTTCCCTGTGAGAAGAACCAAGCAGCAACATGTCAGATTTATCATGAAGGTCTTGTAATGTTCACCATACCTGGGAAATGGGGTGAGAAATGTCTGTGAGGTGACAGTGTTTGCAGATTGCAGTTGTGTGGGTTATATGGAATTGTAAAGGGTGAGAAATTTTAGTGCAGACCTAACTGAGACCAGATGTATGGGGCAATGTAACAGATGGGGGAGAGGGGGCGTGCAGGGGGATCTAAAGAATATTTGCAGAAAGGAATCATTCAGCTTTCTCAGTCATCTTACTAGGTTTGCGTTCTTTCAGACAACTCAGAAGACGTTGAGGATAATTTGTTAAAGAACATGAATAAACATCATTGATCTAGCAGCCAAATTAGGATAGATGAGAAGAACATGGAGACTATATGAAGACATCATTATATAGTTTAAGGATACTTTGACGGGACTACTATCTGGTTTTGATAGAGCATCAGTTAAGTAGCACGGGAGAACCTTAAATTTTCAGGTACATGAATGGTGCAAGTAAACAAGCATGGAAGAAACTAAGATTATTTATCTTGGATGTAGAGACATACAAAATGAAAAATGGTAAAATGAGAGGTTTTTTTATTTTAACAAAGGTTATCTTCAAGTTGCAATCATGGTAATAACATGAATGGTGATAGGTCTCATTTCTTAGTTTTTTTTTTCTTAGCAAAAAGAAATCGTTTCAAGATTTGAAACTGGATAGCTGGTGGGATAAAGAGGAGACAGTAAAAACTTTTTCCATATGTTTTTTATTTCAATCCCTGAAAGTGAACATATTGATGTGCAAGAAATATTTTAAAGTAATTGTTCAGCAATTAATATTTTTGGCCAACTTTGTTCCATTTTGGTTTCAGGCACAGAAAGATCAGAAAAAAGATAGTCCTCTTCTGCAACGCAAGTCAGAACTGCCTCAGGATAACGATACCGTGAAAGCCTTGGAATCACATTGCAGAGCTGATGAATGAATATCTCATTATGGGCATTAAACGGTTGCAGTGAAATATTATTTTGGAAGAAAAGTTGTGTTTTTTTTCTGGACTCAGTTCTACAGTAGAACTTACTTTTTTGTGCCATACCAATCAGTTACACACAAAGTCAAAGCTTTCAACCCAGTTCTGTAGGCAATAACTTAATAGAGTATGCAGCTCAAGATTAGTAGTTCAAACAATGGTAAATTACCCAATTCCACATGCAGAATATTGGGTTGACTATTATCAAGTGGACACAATTTCCTGGAGGTGTTATCGTAGTACCAGCTAGCTGCTAACGAAGTTTTTATAGTCATATTTGAGAAGAGCATTCTATAAACTATTTCCACCTTAAGAAATGAATGACCAATAGTTGGTACTAATGATAAATGTGTGTTTTCAAAAGTAAAATTATTTCAAATTTAAGTAATAAACTTTTTGTAGGATTTCTCAACTTTATAGTTGTTTCCACGTTATTTCTGTCTTGTAATATACCAGCAGTTTTGAAAATACACAGTTATTCTTTCTTACTATAAAACATGGCTTACAAACTGGTAACTTTCATGACAATCCTCAATCATGATTCCTTTCTAAGAATTCTGTAAACTTATTTCTCCTTTACTTAGGATAAAGATATATATCTATATATTCCATGTCCTAATAGTTTATGTATATTTAAAGCCATATTTTCCAGTCTTTCGTATATAATACAGCACCAGTATTCCAGGTATGAACTGGTAGAAGAATTTTTCCTAAAATAAAAATTTGTTTACTATGACTGGGAATAGACTGAATATAAAATTTCATTTTAATTCTTTTCAAGTCAATAAAATACTCTTTCACTGTTTTCTCCCTTATCTGAGCTTTTAATACTCAGCATTTTTCTTGGGCTCTAGGAGTTCAATATTCCATGGCAGATATTTTGTGTCATTTCAGCTGCATTAGTTTTTATCTGAAAGATGAACATAGCCTTTCAGGAAACAAAACATCACAAGCTTACATAGTAAAGTAAAATGAGAAAAAGAACAGACCGTTGAATTCCGTTCTGCTTCTTTTTTAAGAGTCTAAGAGCTGAGGAAATAGTGACCATAATTTTACCGTGAAAATATTTTTTTTGTTGTTGTTGTAAAGAGCATATTTGCTGCAAATACACCTCACAAGTGAACTGAAAATGCATCTGAATTGCTGATGATCTTCAAATGCTGCTATATATTCCACAAGATTACTTGCATGTAATGAGCTTTTTGTTGTAGATGGAAAAGCACGGGAGGAAAATCTCTTTTAAAATATAGTGCTTTGTCTTCAATATTTGATTTCTCTCAGGGTGGCCAGTATTTTGACTTACTTATCCTGCTTACAAGCTGTTTGAAATGTGTTCTGCTATTCTAAGTGGGTGATTAGTTTCTTTTGTCTCTGGCAGTAACATGATATAACAATGTTTAATGTCTTGATGCATAAAGAGATAAAAACGTGGCTTCTTTAAAAATAGTTTTGTTTTATTTTTTAAGGAAGTATAACATCTCCTGCATCCATGAAAATATTGCGCAAAGCAGACCTTCATAGTAACCTTGTGCAGATGTAGTGCCTGCTGATTGTTGGTGGCATTTAACATACAATTACCAATATTTGTAACGTTGTCTATTGGAAGAAAATTGTCGGTGGTAAATATTGGCTTACAATAACTAAATTTAAAGACCAACCCAACCTTTAAGTGGAATGTCCACTGTGTCTGAAAACATTTCCTGTAAAACTTGAAAAAGAATATGCTTTACCATTAGGATAAACTATATTGAAGCAGTTTAAAGATGCCTTCTCCTTTTGAGGGAAAAAGGGTGCTTTTTTAATTGTGTAAAGTAATGTCTATGTATTTTGATATACCATTGTTTGAACTTCCATCTTTAGCGGGTAGATTATCAGTTACCTTTGATTTTGGGTGTTCAGTATGTTTGTGCAAGAGGTTGCTGAAAGGAATTACTCTTATGTTACCCAAGGGAAAAAAAAATGTATATCAATGTTTGATTGTGTGATGCTCAACGTATAAGAACATCTTTCACTGTCTAGATTTAATTTCTGTTCTTTATTGAAGATAAACACTCACCAAAAAGGGAAATACTAAGGTATTTTTAGAGACTTAAATTTCACCATAAATTCATATTTGAAGTTTTGGGCCACTGGACATTTGCTTAGGCAATATTCCGAATCTGTCACCATTAATGGAATCATAGAATATCTCAATTTGGAAGGGACACACAAGGATCATCGAGTCCAACTCCTAGGACTACACAGGTCTGCCCAAAAATTCAGACCATATGACTAAGAGCACAGTCCAAACGCTTCTTAAACTCCGATAGGTTTGGTGCTGTGACTACGTCCCTGGGGAGCCTGTTCCACTGCGCGACAACCCTCTCAGTGAAGAACCTCTTCCTGATATCCAGCCGGAACCTCCCCTGTCTCAGTTTGACTCCATTCCCTCGGGTCCTATCGCTGGCCCCTAAAGAGAATAGGTCAGCGCCTGCCCCTCCGCTCCCCTCGTGAGGAAGCTGTAGACCGCAATGAGGTCTCCCCTCAGCCTCCTCTTTTCCAGGCTGAACATACCAAGTGACCTCAGCCGCTCCTCGTACGTCTTCCCCTCCAGGCCCTTCACCATCTTGGTAGCCCTTGGTAGCTAATGTTTTAGCATGTTTATTATCAATATTTATATACTTCTTGTAATCCTTTACTAAACCATTCTAAAACTAATACATCCAAAAGAAAAGGAAAAGATAAAGTAGAATTTTGGTGACTGTTGTTCTTCATAAAGTTCTGTGTTTGACACCTTTCCCTGTTCTCCAAAATTACACCTGTACATCAGGAATGTCAAAAGTAATATTACAAGTGTCTTTTTAGTGTGGCTTTAGTATGGCTTCATTTTAATATTGTACATACATTGTACCTTGTTTTATGGTAATAAGTAATAAAAATGTAGACTTCGTATTTTGTACAGAATCGTCCTATGTACAGAATAAAAAGTTCCTAGAAACAGCAAAAATAGGTAAGTGGCACAATTATTTTTCATTAGACAATTTCTGTAACACTGTGTTAGCGGAATGTTAAGTTCAAATGTACCTACATATTTTTTAACATTTTGTAATTCAATTTTTGTTCTGACATTGTTTCTGAAGAACTTCATACACCTGCCATTTAATATGTTTTTATCTAATTTTAAAACAAAACAAAAAAAGGTGTATTATATGGACAAATAAAGAACATGTGAATTTTNGGGGGGGTGTTCAGATTATTGTAGCTTACAGAATTAGCTGTGTGAATTAAAGAATAAACTAATTTCGTAGGTTTCACAAAAGACCCTAATCCTAAATAAAAATAAAAATAAAAATAAAAAAATTATGAAAGGACTATTAATAAAGGAATAGGGAGTAATAGATATTCAGTGGAAAAAGCAAACAACTTCTAGAACAGGTATCAGTACTGAAAAGAATTTGATAAATCTCCAGTCCACAAGTATGAAAACATTTCATATTGTAATATTTCCCCTGTAACACTTCTATTGACAGGCTTCAAGTGAAGTAGCCATAAAATTAAGGATTATAGTTTGGTAGATTATAGTGGTCAGGTGGCAAGAATGTAAGAAGAGATCTTCTTTTCCCTCTGGAACCCATAGAAGTCTCCAAAAGAACTAAGGTAATGACTCGCATAAAGCTGACTTTCAAACAAATAGGTGGTGGTGAGTTGTTCGTTTGGGTGTTTTTAATACTAATACCAGTCTCTTCAAGTTTTTTGTTTGTTAGGGTTTTCTGTTTGGTTGGTTGGTTGGTTTGGGACACGGGGATGAGAGTGGAGTTGTTTTTTTGTTTGTTTCTGGGAGGACTTTATCTGGAAGCTTGGGCTCAGTATCTGACTATTGAGTTTTTACAAATGTATGATTCAAAAGAATTCTGCTAATAACCTACTCATTTTGGAGACACCTAAATTCAGTAGCCATCTCCCTGTGAAGCGTTTGTATATTTAAAGAAACTGAGTTTTCTGCACGAGCTAAGAAGTGAACTCATCACATGCACTCCCAAGCTTAATCGTAAATCAAAAAAACTAGATACTGAAAAAACTGAGGATTCAGTCATTCTGTTTACAAAATTAGGGTCAAGAACCTCTCAAAATACAGTAATGGGTATTGTTTTAAAATAGGGACAGTTGTGACTTTTTATTTCCTATATAAATGCACTTGAGTTGCAGTCACATTCAGGAAGTGGGAGAGAGGGGACTAATCATTTTGCTCTAAGGGAATTAAGCTCAGGGACTTTGACCAACTTTTTTGACATTGCTACTTTGATTTGGCTTTTTAGAAGCAAAAAGGTAGGTGCCAGTGTGGCACAGATATGCTTGTGTTTGGAGGTTTATTGTTTTGCTTTTTGGAAACTGTTCTAGTACCTTGGAAAGAGTACTTCCAGGATTCCAGCTTGTGGAGAGGATTGGTCTGGATCCTGGTGTGGACCATCCACTTGAAAGAGGGGTGTGTTTGCTCCTTGGGTCTTATCCTTACTGTGCATAATGATTGTGGAGACTCAGACTACATATAGCTAATTACAAAATGCCATTCTAATTACCATATTACTGTCTCCCTGGATTATAGTTTCTTTTAAATGATGAGACTTGGCTTGAGCTGTCTTTACCTTCTGAAGTAAAACTTTGATGTAGTTAAATACTGTATGAAAAATTTCCCAAGGGGGAATTTACTGTGGAGCTAAGGAAGATAATATATTTTTCCTTCATCACGTAATTGAAGAGCAGCATGATTGCAGCTGCCTTTCTCTGAACACATTTATATTGGGACTGCATTCACTCCCGCACAAACGGAGGACTATGCGCACAAAATGTGAAGTTTCATAAGCTTCCACTGTTTTGCTACAAGGGGGGAGAGAGCATTCACATAATTTGCTTCAAGTTGTTTTAGGCATTTTTGTGGACCAGAAGACCACCTTAAGAGTGTTCATGCTGGTGTGAAGGTCTTGCCATAGTAATAGATTGTGCTTTTTTTTTCTAGTACTCTGGCTGGAGAATTAGAGATGCAAGAGAATTAGATAGGAAAGCAAGTCATCTGCTCTGATTGTTGCTTGTTGTTGTTGTTTGGTTTGTTTCTTTTGTTGTTTTGTTTTTGTCTCAAACACTGCCAAATTATTACTAAATAAGGGAACAGACAGCTTGTATTGTTTGCTGAAGCTGTTTCTTCTATAGTTTATGCAAAAGGTTTTCCTTCTATATGTGTTACATGGCAGTTGCCAGAACCAAATCTTGTCTGTCTTGACAAGTCCTACTGCCCATTCTGGTTATGTACAATACTTATTTTTGCATAAGTTTTTCAGCAACTTCAGTCAGCCATAGTCTGAGAGTTCCTTAGTTTAAACTCATGACCCATAAAGTGTATACATATGTACACACACACACACACACACACACACACACACACACACACACACACTATATAGTAAAATAAAAATACATAGTAAAAGCAGGGAGAGTTTAAATTCTTTTGATACATGCCATAAACTGAGCATTTAATACTGCATGTGACATACCTTTTTATTTGCTTTTTTTTTTCTGGCTCAGTAACTTGGTGGTCTGTAAAAAGGTATTTTGTTATCTGCTTAATCTTGAATAGCTAGACACCTGAGGATATTGAAGTTCAGCTACAAAACAAACAAAAAACCTGAGACAAACAACATCTGCCTCAGTGGTGCTCCTTAGTGGAGCAGACACGCTTTTTGGAAAAAGGAGATATTTCCTGCATTCAGTCTACACCCCCAACAAACAGCAGAAGAGGTATGGGGGGAGGAATTGTGAGATGGACTTGCAGCCACATGCAAGGTCTTTGGGACTGTTGGCTCCTTCTGAAAAGGCTTTTCCTTGCTGCCTCTGACCATGGTTCCAGCATGAGGACTGGCTTGTGTTTTGCTTTTAAGCTTGAAAGAAGTGACAGAAAAGAAAGGTTCCAAAGATCCCCTAAATACATTTTTAATTGGAAAATTTGGGAGGCTGAATGCTAAGGACGGATTCTCATGAGTTGCTGAAAGGTTAGGTGGCCAGGTCTTAATCTCCACAATGATGAAGCTGGAGAGGAGCAAATGGGCTGGTTTGGCCCATTTGGGTGGTTTCATCTTTCACTCAGAAGATGAAACAAATCGGCACATGCCAGTGAGGTGAGACATAGGCAAGCTGCACCTAAATGAGAATGGAAGAGTTAAGAGTAGAAGAGAAAAGCAAATGGGAAACAAAGNCCCTTCAGTTTTCAAGATAAACATGGCAAGTTTCACTTGAAAGTGTAATGTGGGTTGTTGAATGAATAGGTGCTACCTGTGGTCACATATTCTTTTTATTATTATTATTCTCCGTTTGCATCCCTACTTCAGGTATTCTGAACATCAGATCTTAGTGCAGTATCCTTTCCCTATGCCAGGTTTAAATGGGATGTAATATTTTGTTTCAATTGATCTAATCCCCAGCAATTATAGTGCAGTATTTACCTAGGCTCCAAACATTGTTTACCACTTGCCATTTAATCTGAAAGTAGGAATTTGTCTTAAATTTATTCAGTATTGTTATTTTATAACATTTGTGAATGACATTATTGTTTTCCATTGTTTACTCATTACATAAAGGTGAGTGGCTTGTGTTAAGAGTATTAAAAAAAAAAAGTCTCAAAAGTGTGTAGCGCATATGAGAAGATGCTGAATTGAAAGACTAGGGAAATCACTGGAGGAAAATACTAATATCAGAATAGAGAGAAAAAAATCATTTGATTTTTAATAACTAAGGCAACTGGCCTTCAAAAATGCACTAAAAGTGTGATAAGTAAAACCGTCTAATTTTTTTTCCTTAATGCCTGTGGGAAGCTTCTGCAAGCATTTGGAATTATGAGGCTCTCTTTGTGTTTTGATACTAAGATGAATATCCAAGAAAAGAATATTCATAGTCAACTAGAGGTAGTTCAAGGCAAACTATTTTTCGCCCTGATTGAGCAAGCTAAAACCTATTCTTCCCATAGGCTTTAATTGAACCTGAGAACTTGTGCAAAAAAACTAGTTTATCTTGTCTTTGCTTTGGTTTCCTTTAAGTCAATTTAAAGCACCTTCCTCCCACCCCCTTTGGCATAGTGGATGAGGATGAAATGATTAAAGGAATACAAAGTGTCTTATCTGCTTTTTAGTTGCCTTTTTTTTAGTCTGGCACTTCGATATCAGAGTCCTAGACTTGATCGTTATTATATAGTCTTGCCACATATAGAGTATTTCTGTTTAAAGAAAATAATAATGTGAGACTTGCTGTATTTTTTGACACCACTTTATCTATGATTTAGCAGTAGTGGATATAAATAATTACCTGGAGTCTTTTTTTTTTTTTTTTTGTCCTGCTTTATTTTCCTTATTTCCTTGCTTTACTTATTCTCATTTTTCCTGGCAGCAAATTTACGATAATGGTATTGTATCTTCCTTTGTAAGCTACAAAAAAATTTGTGACACTTTGGTGCAGCAGATGACGGATGTTTAGAAGAACGAGCATGCTAGCACTTCATAACACATGACTTCAGTTAACCTGTTAAGAAATGCCAAGTTACACTTGAGCTAGGACGTTCATTTAACCTGTTTTCTGGATGCGTGGCCTGAACTGACATTTACTATGTGGATATGAGTAGTAGATACTTCTTCCCTCACTGGGAAGCAGCCAGGCAGGACCTGGCTATGGGTCCTTGGTAGAATTCAGACAGCCTGACAAAGAGAGCTCTTTTTTTATTTTTTATTTTTTTTTCATATCAAATGTAATCCTTAAAGCATAACCTGCATGTAGAAGAATAATAGGGTGTGAACAAACTGGCCTTTAGACAATGAAAATAGGGGAGCGTTGTATTAAACACTTAACATCTCAGTAACTGTGTTCCTTAAATAGGACATTCAAATGACTTGAGTATCTACCACTATTTTTTTTCATCAAAAATAAAATTTACCCTTCTAATAAGAAGGGTTTGGGGGGTGAAAAAGTAAATGTTTTTGATCAGTTTTGGATGGATCGCCTGTATCTGTTCTGGTACTTGTGTGTGAAAATTGGTTGATAAATTGATCGTTTTCCTTCCAGAGAAGAATATTTGAGATTTCTATCACTTTAGAGATCAGTGTTTTTTCCAAGTTACACTGGACAACTAAATCCATTAGGAGCCTACTGAGCATAGGCATGCTGTTCTTCGGGTTGAAACAGAGGAGCTGGGGTATGTGGCTGGGCTTTCTGAAAGCATCTGAACAGATCCTGAGCGTGAGGGTCTCTGTGCACATTGGTTTGTGTCTGTGTCCACCTGGGGAAATGCATGTGGAGTTCTGAGAGAATTTTGTTTGATTTATTTTCTTGTCTTTTCTGGGGACTTCCCCTTCTCCACCTCCATAGGAACAAAAAGTGGAGTTTTCAGTCTGTGGTCACCCAATGGCTCCAGTGTGCTTTGTTGGGGTCTGTGGAGTTGCTCTGGAACCTGACTGCTACCTCCCCTCTCCCAGGCATGTTCTTTCCCTCTCTGTTGGCTACACCAGCAGCAAATACAGCCAGGACCAGGCAAGGGAGGGGACTAGAGTGGGCAAGGAGGAACAGGATTGTCCATCTTCGTGGCAGTGAGCTAAACTCATCTGATACCTTAGATCAGGCAAGCATATTCATTAGGTTACAGCAAGCATGTATGTAACAGTGGTAAAGGAGGCTTAAGGATTTTCAAAAATGAAATTAAATTCTGAAAAAAAAGTCTCATTCATCAGTGTGTTTTCATCCAGTGTTCTCTGTCCTATGCTTTTGAGAAACTGTCTTGCAAAAGATGCTGGATTAGTGGTTCAGGTACTGTGGCCAGAGGAGGGCCACGAGGATGATCAGAGGGCTGGAGCCCCTCTTCTCTGAAGAAAGGCTGAGAAAGCTGGGGATGTTCAGCCTAGAGAAGGCTCTGGGGAGACCTCGTTGCAGCCTTCCAGTACTTAAAGGTTGGTGAGGCACAGGAACAGGTTGCCCAGAGAAGCTGTAGATGTCCCATCCCTGGCAGTGTCCAAGGCCAGGCTGGATGGGGCTTTGGGCGACCTGGTCTAGTGGGAGGTGTCCCTGCCCATGGCAGGGGGGTTGGAACCAGATGGGCTTTAAGGTCCGTTCCAACCCCAACTGTTCTGTGATTCATTAGACTGTGTAAGTCCCATAGGTAGCAAATGAGCTAGATCTATAAAGCAGCCAAGGTGAAAAGCTGGGAGGATTGCTCTAGCTGATGAGAAGCCTTATCTACTCTGCCTTGGTTGGTGACAAAGTGGCCTGCTGCTTTCATTGTGGAAAAATGTCATTCATGCCACCTGCTCCTGTGGCTTCTGAATTTATATTTAACGTGAAAGAAACATTTTTTTCTTCTTTGGACAAATTATCCAAGAGGCTGCTTAGCTTCCAGGTGAACCAGTGTCAGTACAGGGTACGTTTCACCCTAGGCTGGCCTGCCCTGTGCAGCTCCTGCCGGGGCCTACTGCCTGGGCACCTGGCTCACGGAGGGTTTTCCCTCCTCCTGTTCTCGCTGCGGCAGGCAAGGCTTGCAGCTTAGCTGCTGCTCTTTCCTTTCAGAAGAAATTACTCGCATAAAACACTCGATGGTGATCCTTAAAGAAAAGGGAAGGGAAAGCCGCCGCGAGGCCCAGCCCGTGCTCCATCTCCCCGCAGCGCGGGGCCGGGCCGGGCCGGGAAGATGCCGCCGCTCGCCGCCCGCCCAGTGGCCTAGCGCGCTGCGGGGCCGGGCGGCTCCGCGGCCCC
>VXAA01003318.1:267536-288966 GCA_013399115.1 Anseranas semipalmata | reverse complement strand
CCGGGCCCGGCGTCCCTGCCGCGGCCGATCCCCGTTGTTCCTTGTTCTCCGAGCGCGGTGCTGCAGCTGGAGCCGCGCGGCGGAGTCGGGGCAGAGGCGGGCTGGGGCTCCGGGCCAGCTGTGGGCGCCGCCACAGCAGCCTGGCCTGTGGGAGAGGCGCCGAAAGTGCTTCGTCAGTAGGCCGGAGTGGCTGCTTCCTGCGGCCTCCTTTCTGCTCTGGAGATAACCGGCATCTTGGCGACACAAGTAACCTGCCTCAGCAGAGCAAACGGGGGGGGAAACTGAATCGGCCTGCAAAAAGGGCTCTTGCCTGGTTCACTAGCGAGACTCCGAAGTTTGTAAATCCTGATGTAGACTGTGCAGCGTCTTTGTTTAGTTAGCCAACTCTGCTGAGCATGCTGCTTGTAAGCACTTACAAGAAATCTCATCAAGCGCTACATTATATACTACAGCTAGGCTGACTGACTGAAGGAACGTTTTTGTCATTTACATGCTCCATTTATTTCAGAAATTACTTTCTGTTAAGTTTGTCAACAAGTCTGCAACTAGATAGGCACTTTGTGTCGCAGAATCTAGCCTGATGAACGCTAATAAAATAGGAGTAGGCTTCATTAATAATGCAGATTTTTACTAATAAAAAAGACCTGCAATCCGTATTTGGCTGCATGCCTGCCAGTCTGAGCTTGCAAAATTTTAATATTAAATTTCTGGATCTCTACTCCTAGTGTGCTGTTGGTTCAGTCCCTGTAGATGTGCGTCAAATTTTAACGTAGTCATACTTCCATTGCATTGCTTAGCACATCAACAGCCACGCTGTAAGATACTGGATGCGGTCCCTGCAGTTTCTGCACAACAAGGGAAGCTTAGAGAATGTTCTTCCTCTTGCTGTCTATTCACTGTGAACTTAAGATGTTGCTTGAAATATCTTGTCTTTGTTATAACTGTTTCCGCTGATTGTCCTCCTCCTTCCAGTTTGAAAGTTTGAGATTTCTATTTCAGCAGGGATAACAGAATTTTGTAGAGGAAAAAAAAAAGATCTTTATGAATTCATGATACAGTGTTTAAAAAGATTTAAAGAAAGTCCACTGTGTGTAAACAGGCTTTGCAAGTGATCTCTAAAGTTCTCTTATATCAGGCTCATGAGGTTGGTTATCTTTTGTTTGGATTGCAAGTAATGAAACAGTGGTGATCAGTAAGCTCCAGGCTCATTTTCACGTATCTATGATTAAAAGCATATTGAAACCCTTACTGCATGTTCTAGAAGCTAAATACTAGTATGTTATGGGTAGAAGCCATTTCTATCATTTAATCGTTATTTGGCAAAAGTGGATTTCCTGACTGAAGACGCCCCACCCCATCAAAGCTAACAGTATTCAGAGTGTACAGCAGCATATGGAGATCTTGTTTTCTCTGACACTGTTAAAAACTAATTCTGTCGAAATTTGATCAAAGAATAGATAGTACGAAGCAAATTATTGATTACAAATACAGCAGATCAGAAGCTGTATTTCTAAGTAGTTAAAATGTTAGGTGACACCACTTGCCGCAGCCTGTTGACAGCTTTCACGTGGGTTCCTGTGGTGTCTGTGACACTCAGGATCACAAACGTGACAGCCTGAGAGTGTATCTCATATGAAGTTCCAAATGAAATCAGTGCAGAATGAGAGTCCAGTGCAATGCGTCCAGTCAGGGTGTGTCTCCCAACAGGGAGTAACCTTCTGCACTGAAATCTCTGCATTGCAGCACAGCTCCCCGCATCCCCAGTAATTACGTCATCTGTGATACACTGGTTGTGCTAATGCCTGAATACTTCCTATGGGTTGTGATTTTTTTGTTTGGTTGGTTGTTCTTTTGTTCAGACTTAATTTCCAAATCACTTTCAAAGAAAAGTCTGAAAATAAAAAGCAGTCTATAAAAGGAAGAAGTAGTTGTTCAATGTTCTTACTGGAATGTAGTTATCCTGGTAGCATATCTCTGCAAGTAAGTGCATGCTCTGCACTGCAGAAAATTTCATTCTGCTTCACAAGCAGAATGTGGGTTATAATTTGCTTGTTGTAATGTTTAATCTTTTTTTTTTTTTTTTATAGCAACCTAAAAAATTTAATAGAGTTGTGCTAGAAAACCAGGGAACCCTTCCTGAATTTGAGGGATATTGCAAAGTTAAATTTAACATCAGCTGTATTGCATAATAAGTTGGTGTAAGAATTAAAGGTTAGAAAATAGTCTGGTTGTAGCAGAAGATGTTTGATAGGGGGTGACAGATGCCTTAGAAATAAAATATTTCTCATGTAGCATATTTTTTGCAGAGGATGTGGGAGATGAAGGAGAAGAGGAAAAAGAGTTTATTTCCTACAGTATCAGCACTGACATTCATTATGGAATAAAATCAAACAGGTGAGTTAGTAAAATAGATCTTGATGTTTTTACCCAATTAAAGCAAAACCTACACAGACTGCTTATTAGTATTTACCTCATGCTTTATGCAGCGTGTTTATTCAGGTGGGGCAGTAGCTTCTCAGGGTGGAGGTTCTGATAAAACAAGGGTTTATCATGAGGCTGGAAGGAATGGACTTTAGAACTAATAGCTCTGAGGTTACATACACAAAGGAAATGGGCTTACTTAATTGGTATACATATAAGTATACATATAGCTGGGGTTCAGTAATCTTCTGTTATCGTTTAACCATTACATGCCGTCTTCCTCTCTGAAGCTTCTTAAGATGTGTGCTCTGATGTGCCCATACTATAGAGTGCTTGTTGACAGCTAAGTCCAGCTGAATACTGAGGTATAAAGATGTATTTATTGGAAGACTTGTTTTCAAGTCTCTCAGAAGCAAGATTATGAAGTATGATGAGATGATGGAGGTTAGCTTAACTCCTGTGAATTAAGCTTGCAGTCAGGTTAAAGCTGTTCTGTCTCTAAGTTTCAGATGGTAACTCTCTTCTCTGTTCTGCAGCCTGGCATTCATTAAGCGTACACCAGTGATTGATGCCGACAAACCAGTGTCTTCCCAGCTGAGAGTGCTCACTCTCAGTGAAGATTCTCCATATGAAACATTGCACTCTTTCATTAGCAATGCTGTTGCTCCCTTTTTCAAGTCCTATATCAGAGAATCCGGCAAAGCAGACAGGTAATTCAATGCTGCACTTCTCTGCTAGCGAATTAAAGTAGGTGTTCAATGAAAAAAATAAGACAGTGACTGTTCAAGGCAAGTCATGCGTGACATTGTTTAAGCTCACAGTTGCATATGGAGCTGCTGCTGACCTAGGGGAAGTAATTTAAATGGCTTAAATGTGTAATGTAAGGTTTTTGTTTTCGCTTCTTATACGGGAGCATCTGTGCTCTTTCAGGGATGGCGATAAGATGGCTCCTTCAGTTGAGAAGAAGATTGCAGAACTTGAAATGGGCCTCTTGCATCTGCAACAGAATATTGAAATTCCAGAGATTAGTCTGCCAATTCATGCAACCATTACTAACGTTGCCAAGCAGTGTTATGAGCGTGGAGAAAAACCAAAGGTTACAGATTTTGGTGAGAAGGCTGAGGATCCATTATTCCTCAATCAGCTACAGTCTGGAGTCAATCGCTGGATTAGAGAGATACAAAAGGTAAAAAAGACAAGTGCCGAACTATGTGATAGGAACTGCTCTGTAGTACTGTGAAAAATTCCATCATGTATTTTCACAGTTTAACTGGTAAAATGTAGAATCCTCCATGCAGGATACTCTGGAGATCTGAGACCAGTTTTCTGAGCCACCAAAGACTCTAGTCTAATTCTAGACTAGACTAAGCCTAGTCTAAATTCTTCTGTAAATAGTTGAGAACATGACTGTTTTATCTCTGTTGGAATAGACAGATTTAAGTAACTGGCAGTATCCTGGTGAAGGCTGTAACAATTCCTCAGATCTGTACAGAGCAGGTTGAGAGAAACAGGACTTGTTTTGTTTTGTTGTTTCTCCAGGTGCATCCACAACCACTTTGGAACAGTTGTTCTACTCCTATCTCATAATCTATTGTACTCTTGCCTGTTACTTTTCAGAAGAACTCTGATGTTCTTCTCCTCTCACTCAGAAATAGCATCTCAGATTTTTTTCTCCATGGGCACAGTGAACACCTATTGCTCCTGGAAAAGCAGTGCCTTTGCTTACTCCGGAGGATAAAACATTTGTTTTTTTTTTGCCTGGCTCATCTGTCATTAATCAAAATACAGGCATTAATCAGGAAAGTGGAAAGGTGACTTTTTTAGGCCATGCTGAAGATAGTACATGAAGGTCTTAAAAACCAGCCTTTAAGACCACTGGAATTAAACCTTGATTCTTGTTGTGCTGCGATTCCTCTGCTTCTCACAGAATGATTGCCAAAATTGACTGATATTTGATTATTAAAACCTAGTAGATGTTATGTGTCTCAATTACATTTAGTAACAGAGAAAGCTTTTACAGTTGAAGCATGTAAATCAAGAGCTTTTCTCCCTTACTCACTCCCTTTCTTTTCTTCTTCTTATTTTTAAGGTGACCAAACTCGATCGAGATCCTGCATCGGGCACTGCATTACAGGAGATAAGCTTCTGGTTAAACTTGGAACGTGCTCTGTATCGTATTCAGGAAAAACGTGAAAGTCCAGAAGTTCTTTTAACTCTGGATATTCTAAAACATGGCAAACGTTTTCACGCAACTGTCAGCTTTGATACAGACACAGGTAAAATGTCTGCTCGATAAAATTTTTCACAAATGTCCTGTGGAAATTAACTTGCTATGAAACTTGAGTGTTGTGGTACAAAGAACAGTGTTGTGTAGAGTAACGTTGGTCTAGTTAAAGCTACTGTCTTGTACAGATTGCATTAATGAAATGAAAAGTTCTAAGTCAAAATCTCTTCTGTTACATTTAGGTCTAAAACAGGCTCTGGAAACTGTGAATGACTATAATCCACTGATGAAAGACTTTCCACTGAATGACTTGCTGTCTGCTACTGAGCTGGACAAAATAAGGCAGGCCCTTGTTGCAATATTTACCCATTTGAGAAAAATCAGAAACACAAAATACCCAATCCAAAGGGCATTGCGTTTAGTGGAGGCTATTTCAAGAGATCTGAGCTCTCAGCTACTTAAAGTGTTGGGAACCAGAAAACTGATGCATGTTGCCTATGAAGAGTTTGAAAAGGTATGCTCATGGTTTTTGCAATGCTAGCAGCTGTGTTTTTGCATCGAGTAGTGACTATAAGAAGTATTTCATTTGGGAGCTGAAGTTCTTATCCTAAAACTTTCTTCAGGTAATGGTTGCATGCTTTGAAGTTTTCCAAACCTGGGATGATGAATATGAGAAGCTACAAGTTCTGCTGAGAGATATTGTGAAAAGAAAAAGGGAAGAGAACCTGAAGATGGTGTGGCGTATCAATCCTGCTCATAGGAAACTCCAGTCTCGTCTTGATCAAATGAGGAAATTCAGGCGTCAGCATGAACAGCTGAGGGCAGTTATCGTGAGAGTCTTGCGGCCTCAGGTAATCTTCTGATTTGTTACCAGACAGGAAAGCTATGTGCCTTCTTGCTTGCAGGCAGTATTTAATGATGCAGAGGAAGGGGAGGGTTGTATTGAAGTAGGTGACTGTAAATGCATAGTCCTGGTATCTAAGTGTCAAATGTTAATTTTTTTCCCCAACTATAGTAATTCTCTTATATTGTCTGTCTTAACACGTTGGATTGTGCTGCTAAAACTCTGCAGAAGAGTAGCAAGGGAAGAGAAGTGAAACTTCAGTTACAATCTGGCAGAGACTAGTCCTGCAGATCTGGTCTTCTTTCTAAAGAGATCAAGTTATATATAAATGCAGGAAACATCTCTTCAAATTGGAGGCAAAAGTGGATTTAATTTCCAAAAACTTCATGTTCACTGTTGCTTTAAAATGTCACTAGCATAACATTCAGTTTCACTTTCTGTTTCCAAAAATATTCTGTTTATGAACCCTTGCTAATAGGCTTAATTTTAACTCTGACGTACTTCACATACTATGTGACCATGCTCATGTTAACAGGCACAGCAAGTCCAGATTTACAATAAAGGAGATTAATGTGTGTATATATGAGCTTGGCTAAAGCATAGTGGAAAGTGAGATTATGCTGCACAGTAGTGGAAGTTTATAAAGTAACAATTTTGTCTCTTCCTCAGTGAACTTAAACCTGAAACATTACTAAAATCTGCTAAGGATTTGCCTACTAATTTGTAACTTTTTTGCAATGCTTGTTAGAACAGACTGTGTTTAGCTATTTCTAGGTAAATTTTGAGACACCTGACTCACTAAACTCTAATTTTTAATGCAGGTAACTGCTGTTGCCCAGCAAAACCAAGGTGAGGTACCAGAACCTCAAGATATGAAAGTAGCAGAAGTACTTTTTGATGCTGCAGATGCTAATGCAATTGAAGAAGTCAATCTCGCTTATGAGAATGTTAAGGAAGTAGATGGATTAGATGTCTCCAAAGAAGGTACAGAAGCCTGGGAGGCAGCAATGAAACGATATGATGAAAGAATTGATAGGGTTGAAACAAGAATAACTGCCCGTTTGAGAGACCAGCTTGGTACAGCAAAGAATGCCAATGAAATGTTCAGAATCTTCTCTCGGTTTAATGCCTTGTTTGTCAGGCCTCACATTCGAGGTGCCATTCGTGAATATCAAACACAATTAATCCAGCGTGTGAAAGATGATATTGAGTCTCTTCATGACAAATTTAAGGTACAATATCCACAAAGTCAAGCTTGTAAAATGAGTCATGTTCGTGACTTGCCTCCGGTGTCTGGGTCTATAATTTGGGCAAAACAGATTGACAGACAGCTCACTGCTTACATGAAGCGTGTTGAGGATGTCCTTGGTAAAGGCTGGGAGAACCATGTAGAAGGTCAGAAGCTAAAGCAAGATGGAGATAGCTTTCGCATGAAGCTCAACACTCAAGAGATCTTTGATGACTGGGCAAGAAAAGTTCAGCAACGCAATCTTGGTGTGTCTGGCCGTATTTTCACCATTGAAAGCACTCGTGTTAGAGGTCGAACTGGAAATGTCCTGAAACTGAAAGTCAACTTCCTTCCAGAAATAATTACGCTTTCCAAAGAAGTGCGAAACCTGAAGTGGCTGGGTTTCCGTGTTCCACTAGCAATTGTCAACAAAGCTCACCAAGCAAACCAGCTCTATCCATTTGCCATTTCTCTCATTGAAAGTGTCCGTACATATGAGCGAACATGTGAGAAAGTAGAAGAGCGTAATACTATCTCACTTCTGGTTGCTGGCTTGAAGAAGGAGGTTCAGGCTTTGATTGCAGAAGGAATTGCACTCGTGTGGGAGTCATACAAACTTGATCCGTATGTACAGCGTTTGGCTGAGACTGTCTTCAGTTTCCAGGAAAAGGTTTGTTTTATCATTTATCTTTCAAATTCTGCAATTATTTTTACATTCATACTTCAGTAATGAATCATAAACCAAAAGTGGAATTTGACATCTGATGGCCTGCTCAGTATTGTCTCTGTAGCTCTTTGATTAAGTAGCTGATTAAACTAGCACAAATTGGCCAACTGAATGGATATTTCAGTACTACTAAAATTAATTGACTTGCTGTATCCAAATAAAGTGACTAACCGTTCTGCTTGGGTATCATTGCCTGTATCTGACCTGTCAAACTAAACATTCTGTTTTTCCTAAACTATTTCTTTAGGTGGATGATCTGCTCATTATTGAAGAGAAAATAGACCTGGAAGTGAGATCACTGGAGACATGCATGTATGATCACAAGACTTTCTCTGAAATCTTGAACAGGGTTCAGAAAGCTGTGGATGACTTAAATCTTCATTCATATTCAAACTTGCCAATCTGGGTCAATAAACTGGATATGGAGGTAGGTTTGAGTAGTATGTATTTAGAAGGTGCAAGACCAGTTTGTTTTCTTCTGTTCTCTTTTGGGATCAATGAATTCAAGGGGAATTTCTTCTTTTCAAGAAAAAGGTTTGATATAGCTTGGCTGTCTAAAAGGTGCTTAGGAGCAAGGTAGGTAAAGGATGGGGAAGATTTGCTGTGCTGGTAGTGAAGACTATTTGCCTTAATAGTATTTGGTACTGCCTGTTAAGTTTCAGGTTGTTGGACACTAGCCCAACTTCAAAGCATTTAAAATTGCATAATTCCATTAAAGCCTGGGAGAACAGGAGAAGCTTTGAATTGATGTTTACTGAAAAGGAGTGCTTGGTTCTTTGAGGCTCCGTAGTGTGCCTGGTGTCAGAATATGTTGATAGTGGGCATCCTTATGCAGTAATATGCAGCTTTTCCTCCTCTGTGGCTTACTTTCCATAGATTGAAAGAATCCTGGGTGTTCGCCTGCAAGCTGGGCTGAGAGCCTGGACCCAAGTTCTTCTTGGACAAGCAGATGACAAAGCAGAAGTTGACATGGATACAGATGCCCCTCAAGTGAGCCATAAACCTGGTGGAGAACCCAAGATCAAAGTAAGTGGTTGCTTTTGGTTTTGTTTGTTTTTGTTGGGGGTGGGGGGGGGAGGTTGTTGGCAATTACTTAATGCAGTAATTATATATGAGGCTTTTATGGGAGATAAATATTTTTTTTGCATCTGGCTTTGGAGCAATACTTGCCTTCTGCCATATAAGTGCTAGTTGCTTTTCAAAAGTCTGTGCTACTTCATGAAGTCCGACATTCTTGTAAATGTGTGGGTTGTAGTAGCGTCTTCCAATAAAACTGTGTGTGTTTACTGTTTCTGCAGAACATTGTACATGAGCTAAGAATAACCAACCAGGTGATATACTTGAATCCACCAATTGAAGAGTGCAGATACAAACTCTACCAAGAAATGTTTTCTTGGAAGATGGTAATCCTGTCATTACCAAGAATTCAAAGTCAGAGATATCAGGTAAGTGTAATGAAACTGTATCTAAAGTCTGAGCAATTACTTTCGCTTTGCACTTAGTTGTATTCAGTATCTTAGTGTGTTCCTGTAGAATCGAATATGAGTGCACTAGAAATTCACGTATATCACATGTGGTTCTCAGGTTGGAGTGCATTATGAGCTGTCTGAGGAAGAGAAGTTCTATCGTAATGCATTGACACGGATGCCTGATGGCCCTGCGGCCCTGGAGGAGTCATACTCTGCTATCATGGGAATTGTGACTGAGGTGGAACAGTATGTTAAGGTAGGAGGCTGACACCATGTGATGCTACAGCTAAAATGAACATGGACTTTTCTCTCCGTTCTCCTTTATAAGACTTTTTAAGGATGGGGAAATATCTTTTAGAATGTACTAGAAAAGTTACGAACACTGTGAAATATCTTTGTTAGGTTTGGCTGCAGTACCAGTGTCTGTGGGATATGCAGGCTGAAAACATATACAACCGCCTTGGAGAAGACCTAAATAAGTGGCAAGCCCTTTTAGTACAGATAAGAAAGGCCAGAGGAACGTTTGACAATGCAGAAACTAGAAAGGAATTTGGACCTGTTGTGATAGACTATGGCAAGGTAGGAAATTATAATTATTGGTTGTGACAAATGCATTAAACTTCAGAATGGGTGTATAACAGAAAATAACAAGGCTAATAATAACTGTTATGTAACTCAATTCAACTATAGGTACAATCAAAGGTGAACTTGAAGTATGACTCCTGGCACAAGGAAGTACTCAGTAAATTTGGCCAAATGCTTGGTCAGAACATGACAGAGTTTCATTCACAAATTTCCAAGGTAAGACTAGTCCATCTTCAGTTTTTCACTTTCAGATCAACTTATTCTAGACTTCTAAAACACTCGCTTGTTGCCCCACACAGTCCCGTCAAGAACTGGAGCAGCATTCAGTGGATACTGCCAGCACATCAGATGCAGTGACATTCATCACATACGTGCAGTCCCTGAAACGTAAAATCAAGCAATTTGAAAAGCAAGTTGAGGTATGTTGCCTTGCTAATTATTCTTACTTCTGAGAACATCAGACTTAATTCTTAAGATGATATTCAAGCATAGCTTCATGATATTCAAGTCCTCCTGAAAACAGATTTGAACTTCATATCCTTAGGAATCCCTGTAGTGAGTGCTTGCTAATGTGTTGAGTATTTAGTCTTGCGACATCAGTTAAAAAGACAAAACTAACTTAGAGTGGCTGTCTCCTATAGCTTTATCGCAATGGTCAGCGGTTGCTTGAGAAACAAAGGTTCCAGTTTCCATCCTCTTGGCTGTACATTGACAACATTGAGGGAGAATGGGGTGCCTTTAATGACATCATGCGTCGGAAGGATTCTGCCATTCAACAACAAGTAGCAAACTTGCAGATGAAGATAGTTCAAGAGGATCGGGCAGTGGAGAGCAGAACAACCGATTTGCTAACAGACTGGGAGAAAACAAAGCCTGTAACAGTAAGTAGTGATGATTAATGTTCATTCACCAAATGAAGTAGTTTCTTGGCACTTAACAAGAAGAAGGCAGTTTATCTTTACACTTTTTTGCGGTTTTTCATTATGTATGATGGTAAAAGTTTTTGAGTGTTCCATTATAACTTGTTGGTTGATTTATTTATTTGGGTGATAGAGGGAAGTCTACCCTTACAATATAGGCATCTTAGGTGCAAAAAGCAGAACAGCTTCAGTTACTAACAACACTTTGGCTGAAACAAATGCTCTGTAAGAGGTGTGCATGTAGGAAGCTTCAGAAGAAAGGGTTGTGTTCCGTCCCGTCCCCCCAACTCCAAAGTGGTATTCACTAAAGCTAAAAACTGCATCTAAAAGTGGTATGAGACTTTTTCTGGATTGGTATTTATCCTTATTGTCAGCATATTGGAAATGGAAAAATAATGAGACAGACCAACATCTGATATTCAGTCCTTGCTTTTGACTTAGCTTCAACTTAGTTGTAGGGTTTTGGGATTAATGTATCTCATCCAAATTTTAGGGAAACTTGCGTCCAGAAGAGGCTCTTCAAGCTCTTACCATTTATGAAGGAAAATTTGGTAGGCTGAAGGATGATCGTGAGAAGTGTGCGAAGGCCAAAGAAGCTCTGGAACTAACAGATACAGGACTACTCAGTGGCAGTGAAGAACGCGTCCAGGTATAACTTGTTCATACAACTTCTTGTCAGTCTTGCAGCAAAATGTTTCAATTCCATCTCTCTTCTCAAAGTGACTTGTAGTATGTGAGGTGCTGGTGTCCACACTCATTCAGTTCTAGCCTTAAAAGATTGTCCATGACAGCCTTAATCTTGTGAAGCTATTACGTGACCAGAGATGCAAGAATCTCATCTGGGTCACTTGCTATTGCAATTTTGTTGACTTTGAAGAAATTTAGCACTAACTGCTGATGTTTGGTTCATTCTTTACTATAGGTAGCCCTAGAAGAGTTGCAGGATCTCAAGGGCGTCTGGTCTGAACTCTCTAAGGTCTGGGAACAGATTGATCAAATGAAAGAACAACCCTGGGTTTCAGTACAGCCTCGCAAGGTACTTCACTACTGTATCCGTAAATAATATAACTACTGCAAGTGTATGTGAATTAAGAATTTTATTTCTTGAGATAGATGTGCTCAATTGTCACATTCCATATCTTTTTCAGTGTTTATGTACCTTTTTCATGTATCTCATGAGTACATTTCTTCTCTTGCTAAGCTTAAAAAAATTTTGCAGGACCTGTCACAACTTAAATAGTTCTCTAGTGGACTTGTGCAATTCCAGTAGTCTTGAAATTGAGATGTATACAGAGAACTTGTGTACTGTGCTGGCTTTAAATAATCTGTTGGATCTCAGTAGAGAAGTGGTCAGGGGGTAGACAGCAGTAGGAACACTAAGCTATTAACTGCCTGTGACTATACTATTTCATAAATCTTAATCAGACCAATAAAATTAAACTCCAAGCTATAGAGTAACCACATCTTACACAAATACGTACAGTGTTAAGAGAGCTGTACTGTAGGTTACACTTCATATTCTCGCAGAAATCTCTCTCAAATGAGTTGTTACCTTTTACTAGTACAGCTATATACACTACACTTCCAGAGAAATATTTCAGTGCTTTTTATGTTACTGACAGCTTCGACAAAACCTAGATGGTCTGCTGAACCAACTGAAAAACTTCCCTGCCCGCTTGCGACAGTATGCCTCCTATGAGTATGTTCAGAGACTTCTGAAGGGCTACATGAAGGTAAGTTGCACTCATTTCTAAAATACGTGCATTTTATAATTCATCTGCCAAGACGTAACTTGCTTTCTTGTCTTCTCTAGATAAACATGTTGGTTATTGAACTGAAATCGGAGGCACTTAAAGATCGTCACTGGAAACAGCTGATGAAGAGGCTTCATGTTAACTGGGTTGTCTCAGAATTGACCCTGGGACAGATCTGGGACGTTGATTTACAAAGAAATGAAGCAATTGTCAAAGATGTACTGCTTGTGGCTCAGGGAGAGATGGCTTTGGAAGAGTTCTTGAAACAGGCTAGTGTCAACTCTTAAGTGTATGCACACAAAAACAAATCAAAGCCTTTCTGTCAGGTGGCCGACACTTGTATAGTAAATTTGTCAATCTGTTGATACAAGTGCTGAGACTCCATGGAACACTGTTTTGGGGAACAACTTAAAGCTGTGCAAGATTTCTCTGATCAAAATTGAATCATTTGGGAAGAGCAGTCCTTGAATAACTGCAAAACCCTCAACTTGTTTTATCTAGTTGTGTTGTTCTCAATATTATTAACAAAAGCTTGAGCATAAGCCCAGAATCCTTGGGTAAAAAAGAAAAATCTGATTAATACATTTCTACTTTGTAATTATGCTGGAGCAAAAATAACTGATGTCATATCTCAACCATCCTTTCCTTCAGATAAGAGAAGTATGGAACACGTATGAACTGGACTTGGTCAACTACCAGAACAAATGTCGTTTGATTCGTGGGTGGGATGACCTTTTCAACAAAGTAAAAGAGCACATTAATAGCGTGTCTGCTATGAAGCTGTCACCATACTACAAGGTAAAATGCAGAACGAAGCTAAACAATTTCATTTAATTCCGCCTTCCTGTCTTGTTGAGTATATGTAATTGTCAGCAGGAACTATATTAGCTATTTAGGTTGACAGATAATTAATTGCATATGCATACTTTGTTACTATTAAATGACTGTTTCCACTAACAATTATTATCACTGAAAGTCCTGATAGTATTAGAATAAGTATTAATGCAATGTTTAAACTTCAGGTGTTTGAGGAAGATGCCCTCAGCTGGGAAGATAAACTGAACCGTATCATGGCACTCTTTGATGTCTGGATAGACGTCCAAAGGCGATGGGTCTACCTGGAGGGTATCTTTACTGGTAGTGCGGACATCAAGCACTTGCTGCCTGTGGAGACCCAGCGGTTCCAGAGGTAACATTTTAATTGTTTTTCTCCTTTCTTGCCTCCCGCGGGGCACCTTATGGTCAGGCCTGCAACTTCATGACTTCAGTGTAGCACTCTCCTAAGTTGAAACATCAACTGTATTCTTACCTGGTCCGGCTGGATTACAGCCCATCTGCAGATTTAAGTTCATCAAGCAAACAAATAAAGCAAGAAATACCTGTCAACAGCTGTGACAGAAAAAGGATTATACTAAACAGGGTAACATACAGTTTTTAGCAGTTGATTGAAATTGGGTGATTTTTCTTGTGATTTCCAGTCAGCTACCTCAAGGATATTTCTGGCACTGTGGCTGTACGAAGCAGGCTGATTTCTGTTGACACAGCCTTTAGTCTCACCCTAAAGTGCTGTTTTCTTCCTCTGCTTTAAGTCACTCTGATCATCCTTATTTATTCCACACGCTTCCAATCAGATCAAAGAATCACATTTATGCATCTATTCAGGAAAAGAAGAAAAGTAGACCTTCAGCAGTGGAATTGATAGATTTAACATTGCAAAGAAGCTAGATTTTGTAGTTGCTGTTGTTGTCTTGAGGTAAATTAAGAGCTATTTGGGGAATTTAGACTTGTGTTCCATAGGGTAGCCGGAACAATTAGAGAGGCAGTGGTCATATAGAGACAAATAACTTCGGAGTTCTGTAGGCCTGTGGTTACTGAATTTATACTAACATACTGGGTTATTTTACTTGCAGCATCAGCACTGAATTTTTGGCACTCATGAAAAAGGTGTCCAAATCTCCACTTGTGATGGATGTTCTTAACATTCAAGGAGTCCAAAGGTCACTAGAGAGACTGGCAGACTTGCTTGGAAAGATCCAGAAGGCGCTGGGAGAATACCTGGAAAGGGAGAGATCCTCTTTCCCTCGGTAAGAAGTTGACTTCAGTTGACTCTTGAAGTAAAGTAACTTCATGTTTCTGTACAAGAGTGTTGTACTGTTATGTAAAGCCTCTGCCAGTTTTTACATACTGCATATATATATAAGACGCTACAACCATAAATCTGTGTCCTCTAAATACAGAATTCAATTATAGCTGCTTCTCAGGAAGTGGAACTAAAACTTCCTTTACTTGATCATCAGTGGCAGTCAGAAGTTATTTAAAGAACCATTGCAGCTGATTTCTATAAACTTACAGATTCTCTTTTGAACTGCTTAAGTCTGGCATTTGATTGAAGGACAGTGTCTAAACTGTCACAGTCCAATATTTAAGTTATCGCTTCTGACTTAACCCATAGTTGTCAACTGGTTTGTCACTTAGCATGAGAGCATAAGAGTGTAACTCAACATGAGGAGGTACTTAGTGGGAGTCTTACCTGTCTTAATTCAATCCCAAGCACTGTTGTGGGTATTTTAGGGATTGATAGGTAAACAGAATGCTCCACAGTATAGAGTATGTATAGACTTTTGTATGGTACAGACCACATGAACTGAAACTAAGTCCTAGAACTGATCTTTTCTAGCAAATACATGGTTCTTGCCATCTTACAGTATTGGGGAAGTGAGTGAATTACTCCTATATAGTGACTGTCTATGAAGCATCAGTAAATAAAAAGTGATAGTTGGAGTTGTGATACAGGTCTAATTTTACATAATTATTAGGTTTTACTTTGTTGGTGATGAGGACTTGCTTGAAATCATTGGAAACAGCAAGAATGTTGCTAAGCTGCAGAAACACTTCAAGAAGATGTTTGCTGGCGTTTCTAGCATTATTCTCAATGAAGATAATTCTGTGGTTCTGGGGATATCCTCACGTGAAGGAGAGGAGGTAGAGCTGCAGTGTTTCTTTTTTAAATAAAATTTTGTAAATATGTGAACATAGATTGACTTGAACATAATTTTTGCAGGTGCTGTTCAAAACACCTGTCTCCATCACAGAACATCCCAAGATCAATGAGTGGCTCACTCTTGTTGAGAAAGAAATGAGGGTGACCCTTGCTAAATTGCTTGCAGAATCTGTTACTGAAGTAGAAATCTTTGGAAAAGCAACTTCAATTGATCCGGCAGTCTACATCTCTTGGATTGACAAATACCAGGTATCAGTATGGAACACTTAAGCATATTGCAGCTTGGTTACTTTAGTGAGGAAAACTATCTGATGAGGATTTTTTGTTACGCAGGCTCAGCTTGTTGTCCTGTCAGCCCAGATTGCATGGTCTGAGAATGTTGAGTCAGCCCTCAATGGTATGGGTGGAGGTGGGGACAGCAGTCCTCTCCAGTCAGTGCTAGCTAATGTTGAGGTCACACTCAACGTCCTGGCAGACTCTGTGCTGATGGAGCAGCCACCTCTTCGCAGAAGGAAACTGGAGCACTTGGTAAGTAAAAACCTCCTTTCCTCTAATGGGTTAGGAGGTGAGGTTTTGTAAAAGTTTCATGAAAAATCAAATAGTCTGAGACTTCTGTTTTTTCCTCTAGAAAAAAAGTTTTTATGCAATTTAAGCAACTGCATCAAGCCCTGGTCCTGTAGGTGGTGGTAGTTTTTAACTCTGGTCCAAACTTACTGCATGATACCATATTATAGCCTAGCTCACTCAGGCTAGCTATTTCAAATTTGTAAGTTACTGACTAATTCATTCAAAAGTAAAATATCCTACTAAGTTGCCATTATCATAATAATTATATGCTTTTGTTTGTAGATAAGGATTGTGGAATGGGGACAGGGAATAAAATCACCCTGGGTTGTTCCTTTTTAAAGTGAAAAATCCCATCTGTTTTAGGAGTACTTGTCTTAATAGTTTCTTGCAAGTAAAATATCTAGTTCAGTAGCGTAATGGATTAACAGACTAACAGAGGACCAAACGGAAAGCTAGGACTTAACAAGAGCAGTCAACATTGTTAGTTCTGTCTTCATATCACTGTTTTTTTAAGACAGAGGTTGTTGGTGGGTCATGAGTGATGGCAATTCACTATGCTAATCTGAAAAGCTATAGAATTCCTGGCTTTATTAGCAATGACTTGTACTGCTGTGGTCTTAAGGAGTTACTTCATTCTCCAGATCACTGAGTTGGTGCACCAGAGAGATGTTACGAGATCACTGATCAGAAGCAAGGTTGACAACTTCAAATCCTTTGAGTGGCTCAGCCAAATGCGGTTCTACTTTGACCCAAAACAGACAGATGTGTTGCAACAGCTCTCCATTCAGATGGCAAATGCCAAATTCAACTATGGTTTTGAGTACCTTGGTGTTCAGGATAAGCTAGTACAGACGCCTCTTACAGACCGCTGTTACCTGACAATGACACAAGCCCTGGAGGCAAGACTTGGCGGATCACCATTTGGTATGTTTGTACTGAAATACAATAAAAACTTGAGACAAGTATATAAACTTATATTGTCTTTAATTTATAGCTTTAATGTAAGGTTTCAGAATGTTTATAACTAAGACATTGAAGAACAAAGCAGTCTTTTGGGGGAAGCTGTAACCATTTTAGGTTTTTTGTCGGGGACCTTTGGAATCAGCATGCTGGCAGATTACATGGTTAGGCAGTGATAACTCCAGACTATAAACACTGAACCATGTGTGTCTCGCTTGAAAACTAGGTCCTGCTGGCACTGGGAAAACAGAATCTGTTAAGGCTCTTGGACATCAGCTTGGCCGCTTTGTGTTGGTTTTCAACTGTGATGAGACATTTGACTTCCAGGTAAGTTGCTCATTTTAAAAAATGTAGTCTTTGCTAACAAGCACTAAGAATCTCTTCAGAACTTTAAAACAGCCAGCAGTGTTTACTTCTGAAATGAGCATCTATAACACCTAAATGAGCAGGTATCTGTGGGTCATACAGATGCTGTATAACAAAAAAAGTCTGAAGTAAAATTGTTTGGGGGGGGGGTGTTCCTCTGTTCTTGTTTATTTTTGTTTTTTGTTTTTTTCTTTAGGACTGTTAGTTCAGTAGCAGCAAACGGAGGGAAAGGAATAGGAAGTACAGGGATGTGGAGCTTAAGAGTGGCTTTCGGAAAGTAACTTAAACTGTTTAATTTGCCATGATAGTGCTGGTTTAATGGAGAACAGAGGAGAGTTTGAGGCTGCATGATTGCCAAATTATCCTTCATGGCAAAGCTATAGAGTTTGCCTCAGCGTGTGAAGGATTACTCAAAACTAAGAAAATTTACCCAGATATTTCAAAATTACTGACATCTTCAAACTGAGAACCAGATGAAATGCTTCTGTCAGCTGTAACACAGCAGATGTTTCAACACGTCTGTGAGGTGTTTATGTGAAGACAAATATAAAACACAGACAAGGAATTCTGGTCCTTCCTGGCCTCTGCCCGGGTGCCCATATGTTATGTTTTTTTTTGTTTGTTTTGTTTTGTTTTCCCTGTACAGCTGTTTGATTAATTTAGTGTTTGTCCTATAGTGGTGGCCATAAGAAAGTACCTAGAGAGGGATAAGATTGGGGATATAGTGCTTGATACTCCTTCCTTGCCCCCAGTCCTCTTCCTACCTCTGACTAGTGTCAGAATCAGGAAGTCCCAAGCTGACATGGGTTATACACTATTCATGCTCTAGTGAATCTTTCTCCAGGCACTCATTTCTCCCCTTGAATCCACATGCACACTTGCTGCCACAGCGTTCTCTACCAAATAGTTCCACTGCATTACTATGCACTTTACAAAGGAGCACCTTCTTTTGTCTCTTTTAACAATTCTCTGGTTCTCGTATTAGAGGAGATAGTGAATGTTTGATTATTAGCCATCCTGAACTACTGAGCCTTTAGACCTCCATCACATTCCCTCATATTGCCTTTTGTGGAGTCCTACCTTAAAGGTTGTTCTTCAGGTAGAAGCCTTACAGCGTCTGGCCATCCAATTTGCTTTTCAAAATGTTTTGTAGTTCTAGTATCTGCCTTCTGATAAAGTACTAGAACTGTACATGGCATTAATGGTATCAACAAGCAAAACATTAAGCAGCAGACTTACTTTCACTGTTTTGTGAGTACATTGCAGTATGGTAGTAATACAAAGTAGCAATTACCTGAATGTCAGCTAGAACCTTTTTACAGCTCTTAATGCTGCTACAAAGATCACAACCTCTGTACAAATACAGTTCCTCCTTGCCTTGGGTGCACTGTATAAAGCACTTTTCTCTGTTTCTTTTGCCTATGCATAGGCAAGAATAGTCATGCAACTTCAGTGAATTTTCCTCTCCACGTGCAGGCAATGGGACGCATCTTTGTGGGACTTTGCCAAGTGGGCGCATGGGGCTGTTTTGATGAGTTCAACCGACTGGAGGAGCGTATGCTGTCTGCTGTTTCACAACAAGTTCAGTGCATCCAGGAAGCCTTGCGAGAGCATTCCAACCCCAATTATGACAAGAGTATGCCTTTGTTCATTCCTAGTAGTATTGTACAGCATCTTTAACGTCCTTCGTGCTCTTATGTTGCTCAGTTATGTTTCTCCCAAGCAAAGAATGAAACCACTTCCATCAAAAATGAAAATCCTGAAGTAGGTTTCAGCTGGTAGAAATCAAGTATTTGAGTTACACTACAAGAGGGTGTGCTTGTCCATTACTGTAGCAAACTAAATTAGAATGATTTAAGTATGACTTCTGTCCTCAGGATGATTGATCACTGGCTCACTTGTAACTAAATGTACTGTCTCTTTTCAGCTGCAACACCTATTACTTGTGAGTTGCTGAACAAACAAGTCAAAGTGAGCCCTGACATGGCTATCTTCATCACCATGAATCCTGGCTATGCAGGCAGATCAAATCTGCCTGACAATTTGAAGAAGTTGTTCCGTAGCTTGGCAATGACAAAACCAGACCGTCAGCTGATTGCCCAGGTCATGCTGTACTCCCAAGGTTTCCGTACAGCTGAAGTGCTTGCCAATAAGATAGTACCGTTCTTCAAGTAAGTGACAAGTGTGTTTTGAGTTGCTAAATGTTGAGCTTATTGTTCAGTCTGTAATGTTCTTTGTAACTCACTAAGCATATTGTACAATAATCATTTCAAGTAAGCAGTGGCATATATTTTCTTGAATACTGCGTTGGTCTCAATTGAGAATCAAATTTTGTTTCTCTTGATTCTTAGGCTTTGTGATGAACAGCTGTCCTCCCAAAGTCATTATGATTTTGGCTTGAGAGCACTGAAGAGTGTACTGGTTAGTGCAGGTAATGTGAAGAGGGAGAGGATTCAGAAGATAAAGCGTGAGAAAGAAGAGCGTGGTGAAGTTGTTGATGAAGGAGAAATCGCTGAGAACTTACCAGAACAAGAGGTGTGTGTGAACTCTTATCTTCTGTGACAAAGCAGCGTTTAGTGATTAGCGTTAAGCTGTGCAAGCAAAGTAATGTTAGTTACAGCAGGTGGTAATTTGATAGCTTAGAAGCACTAAGTGAAATAAATGTTGAATTTGGGAATCCATGAATAGTAGTAAAAGACTTGTTCTTATGAGGTGGTGTGTTCATAACTCTCATTGCTGCTCAGTTCTTTTGAAGTTACTTCCAGCAGCATATTGAGGGTTAAGCAACTACAGTTGTGTAAACTAAAAATCAATAGGAATTCATTGTGTAGTTTCGAAGCTGAGCCCCCCCATTAATGGTTTTTACCAAGACCACCCTGTTTTGGTGAAGTATTTATTTTACTTTATCAGTGAAGTATTTAGGGAAGTGTTCCTTGTCAAACACTCAGCGAAGTGAACTTAACAAAAAAAAAAAGTCACACAGAATGGTTTGGGTTGGAAGGGACCTTAAATGTCATCTAGTTCCAGCCACCCCCCAGGTCTCAACTAAAACATGGTTCTCTCTGCAGATCCTGATCCAAAGTGTCTGTGAAACTATGGTACCAAAACTGGTTGCAGAAGACATTCCATTGCTGTTCAGTCTCCTTTCTGATGTATTCCCTGGAGTACAGTATCACCGGGGGGAAATGACAGCCTTGCGAGAGGAGCTTAAGAAAGTGTGTCAGGAAATGTACCTTACCTATGGTGATGGAGAAGAAGTTGGCGGCATGTGGGTTGAAAAGGTAAAATATAAAACTGAAAATGTTGTGGAACTGAAATGAATGTATGTGTAAGACTTCTCTTTTTATTATGAATTTCCTCCTCTCTAAGCAAGCAATGCTTAGAAGCTCAGAGTGACTGCTGAAGTTGAGACTTCATTGGCACATCATTTTTTCTGTTGCAGGTACTTCAGTTGTACCAGATTACACAGATAAATCATGGATTGATGATGGTGGGTCCCTCTGGAAGTGGAAAGAGTATGGCTTGGAGAGTACTGCTGAAAGCTCTTGAACGGCTGGAAGGTGTGGAAGGTGTTGCTCACATTATTGATCCAAAAGCAATCAGCAAAGATCACCTCTATGGTACTTTGGATCCAAATACCAGAGAATGGACAGATGGCTTGTTTACGCATGTCCTGAGAAAGTGAGTCTTCAAGAGCACAATTTAAAAATGGACAGTAGATTTCTGCCCTGGGTATTCTGGTCCTATTGGGTCTTTGTTATCTGTTGCCTGTAAAACTGCAATACAAATTTCCTTTAATTACAGAATCATAGACAACGTGAGAGGTGAATTACAGAAACGCCAGTGGATTATCTTTGATGGCGATGTAGACCCTGAATGGGTTGAGAACTTGAACTCTGTTTTGGATGACAACAAACTGCTGACTCTGCCAAATGGAGAACGTCTCAGCCTTCCACCAAATGTAATGCTACTTTTTTATGTGATAATTACTTGCTTTCATATGAACTTGTTGCTTTTACCTTGATCTTTACTGGTGCCATTCCTCTTTCTTATCACAGGCAGAGTAATACTGATTTCAGGTAGTGGTTTGCTAGAGTTACAAACTTCTGTGGAAACAAACATTTCATGTTATGCTTGTTCTGACCCTGTGAGACAAGTGCTATGCATTATGTGAAGGTTTAGGGTAGCAGGCAGTAATGATGAACTTAACTTAAGATAGTTTAATGCTGCTGTTGATTCTTCAGAGGCTAACTTTAAAAGGTCTGGTTTTGTGTGATTGTGTTCGTTTGCTCTCTGGTGTTTTTTTTTTTTTTTTTTTTTTTTTTTTTTTAAAAATTTTTTTTATTTTTTTTTTTTTCAGGTGG
>VXAA01003318.1:222388-267522 GCA_013399115.1 Anseranas semipalmata | reverse complement strand
TTTTGTTTGTTTTTTTTTTTTCTTTTTTTTTTTTTTTTTTTTTTTTTTTTTTTTTTACTTAAAAATGTGTTTTAAATTTCTGTTTTTCAGGTGCGTATCATGTTTGAAGTACAGGATCTGAAATATGCCACTTTGGCTACTGTATCAAGGTGTGGCATGGTCTGGTTCAGTGAGGATGTTCTTAGTACAGACATGATATTCAATAACTTCCTGGCAAGACTAAGAAGCATTCCTCTGGATGAAGGTGAGGAGGAAGCTCAGCGAAGGCGAAAGGGCAAAGAAGATGAGGGAGAAGAAGCAGCATCCCCAATGTTGCAGGTATAACTTAGATTACATTCTGGGCTTATGTACTAGAACACTTGTACCACAAGTAGTGTGGTGTACTTCAAACTTATGCCAGCTTAACATAGAAAAGCTGACATCCTGATTAATATTTTTTTAAAAGAATATTAAAATAAGAAGTACTTAAATTAACTTCCTGCTGCCTGGTAATCAAATGAGAAGCAAATGCTTTGAGCAGTATTTGTCTCCCCCTGACAGATTCAGAGAGATGCTGCAACAATAATGCAGCCGTATTTCACCTCTAATGGCCTCGTAACTAAAGCACTTGAACACGCTTTCAAGTTGGAGCATATTATGGATCTCACCCGTTTGCGCTGTCTTGGTTCTCTGTTCTCTATGTTGCATCAAGCTTGCCGCAACGTAGCCCAGTACAACGCCAATCATCCAGACTTTCCAATGCAGATAGATCAACTAGAGCGTTATATCCAGGTAAAGATAATATGCAGCTGAGTGATTTCTATATTCGATGTGTCAGAATAATAGCTAGATTTCATTTATTGTTCATTAAGTTTTGTTCCATTACTGTACAAGCAAGCAATAGCTGCTTTTGTTGCTTCCTACAGAGGTACCTGGTCTATGCAATACTCTGGTCTCTCTCTGGAGACAGTCGCCTGAAAATGAGAGCAGAGCTGGGAGAATACATTAGGAGAATCACCACTGTGCCACTGCCAACTGCACCCAACATACCTATAATTGACTATGAGGTAAAACTTTTACTGTGCTAGAAGCGTTGCTGCTTTGTGGTCTTAGAAGCTTGCTTTAGATTTTGGAGGTGAAACTGGAAAATAAAACACTATACTGTCTTAAATTTTACAGTTCCTGGCTTGTCAGTGAACAATGGTCTAAGCTGCCTATTCTAATAATCACATCAAATTTGATGCCAGTAACTTTTCCATTATTTTTATATATATATATATATATTTTATCTCAGATTGAGCTACACTCCTGTTCTAAGTTCTGATCATGTTTTTGTGTTCTTAGGTGTCCATTACGGGTGAGTGGGTGCCATGGCAAACCAAGGTTCCTCAAATTGAAGTTGAGACACACAAAGTTGCAGCTCCCGATGTTGTAGTACCAACCCTAGATACAGTTCGCCATGAAGCATTGCTGTATACTTGGCTGGCAGAACACAAACCTCTAGTACTCTGTGGCCCGCCAGGTTCTGGAAAGACCATGACCCTCTTCAGTGCTCTCAGAGCCCTGCCTGATATGGAGGTACATGAGAGAGCGTGCGCGCGTGTGTGTGAATTAAAGAGTAGTAACAAGTCACTAATCTTAAAGATTCAAGCAGTCTTGATTTAGCACAGAAGTGATCTGCTAGCCAGAATTCACTGGTGCTTCCACCTCAGTCAGTCATGTGTAAATATAGCAAACAATAAAGATCTTGTTGAGTAGAATTTAAATTTATTTTTCAAGATCCTTAGCCCAAAAGCTACTTCTTTCCTATCCAGCTTCAGTAATACAAGAGCATTCCTCCATTTAGTATTTAAAAACCTGTAGTAATGTTTAAGAATATCTTGTGTCCTTCTGTGCACTTAGGTGGAATAACAGTAATATGAAGCTGTGATGTTCTAACTACAAGGTTGGGCCGGAGTTGTTGCTGTGTGGTAAATGGACAACCTGTAGCGGGAAGCATACAGTGTACTGTAGTCAGTAACCTGACATATAGATTATATATGTACTTCCACTGTGGAAAGCTAAGCTGTAGCATACCTGTTTCCAGGACTCTTAATAGGCTCTCTTTCAAGCTCTAATGTATTTTAACTTATTTTCTCTTCGCTATTCTTTTTTTTTAAGGTGGTTGGACTCAACTTTTCTAGTGCTACCACACCAGAACTGCTCTTGAAAACTTTTGATCACTACTGTGAGTACAGGCGTACACCTAATGGAGTGGTGCTGGCTCCTGTGCAGTTAGGAAAGTGGCTTGTGCTGTTCTGTGATGAAATCAACTTGCCAGACATGGATAAGTATGGCACGCAGAGAGTCATATCCTTCATTAGACAGGTTTGTTTTCCTTTGTAGTTAACTATATCGTAACGGTTATCTTCACAGAAACTTAATGTTACACTGATTTTGTTTTTTTGTTTTTTTTTTCCAGATGGTGGAGCATGGAGGATTCTATCGTACATCAGATCAGACATGGGTGAAACTGGAGAGAATTCAGTTTGTTGGTGCATGTAATCCACCTACTGATCCTGGAAGAAAACCTCTTTCACACAGGTAATGTATCTAGTAAACAGCTCTATGTAGCTAAGAATAGGGGGGTCAAAACCGAGGTGTTGACTGTGGAATCTGTTCTTAAACGCTTGTTTAATACCAGTTGTGTTCAAGTTGTAACTACTAGTCAGTTCTTACCCTGACTGACAGTCAGTGGCCTCATTGTTGTATTTCTTGAGTAACCTGTCTAACATGCGGTGGGTACATCAGAATGCTTTTTGGTCCAAGTCACTAGGGATCAACTAACCAACTGCAGTTACTGTTGAGAATTTTGAATCAAGTGGTGATTTAATTATGGCAAAAAAAATAAAAATAGTGAAAATAGTATAGACTGTAACTTGACCTTCTGGACTGTCAAATATGCTAATCTTTCAGATTTTTACGACATGTTCCTGTGGTTTATGTGGACTATCCTGGACCAGCTTCACTTACTCAGATATATGGAACGTTCAATCGTGCAATGCTGAGGTTGATCCCATCACTTCGCACATATGCAGAACCTCTCACTGCTGCTATGGTAGAGTTCTACACAATGTCTCAGGTAATTTGTTGAATACAACCCCAAATTCTAATTAGTCTTCCTTTTTGCTCAATCACTTAATGTGTATTGTTTACCTTTCATATATGTATATAATATATGTACAAGAACTCAAATGATTACTTGAGTTCAGGTGAAAGCTACTGAATGAGGCTAGCAAAGTAATATATGGCAACTTAAGGCCTGTAAAAGTAGGGCACAATTTTGGGATGAAGTAACTAATATAATTTTTTATGTATATATAACTAATATATTTGCATTTTTAGGAGAGATTCACTCAAGACACACAGCCACACTACATCTATTCACCTCGTGAAATGACTCGATGGGTAAGAGGTATATTTGAAGCATTAAGACCACTAGAAACATTACCAGTTGAAGGCCTTATCAGGATTTGGGCCCATGAAGCTTTACGTCTCTTCCAAGACAGGTAAGAAACATGGGGTGGGGTGGGGGTAGGGGGCAAAAAAAGAAAAGGAAAAAAAGGTGCAGAATGAAATTTTCCCCCACTCCTTGCCAGCTTTCATTAGAAGACCATTCTGAAGTGTGCTTCATATTAAGTAGCTGGAATACAAATGTGACTACTTTTCTTCACTTTAACTTAACACTCTTGTGAATAGTAACTGCAAAGTAGAAACATACTTTGTTGGTAGCACTGCCACATGAGGTGACTGTATCCTTCCACTACAGAGTATTTGTAGTCACAGATGGTTTTTCTTTTTCCAGACTTGTAGAAGATGAGGAGAGACGCTGGACTGATGAGAACATTGACATGGTTGCTCTGAAACACTTCCCCAATATTGACAAAGAAAAAGCTATGAGCAGACCTATCTTATACAGCAACTGGCTGTCAAAGGTAATAATGTTTCTCTAGAATAGGATAACACTTCCAGAAAGTTGCTGGCAGTTACTGCTTTTGGAATCTCTTGGATAAGGAGTGACCTTTGAACAACTCTGATACTGCAAACTTTACGATGGACTGTTTCTCACAAACTGAATAGATACAGCTGGGCACATCTGTAGAAATCCCACTGGATCGAGGCAAAGGCTCATCTAGTCTGCTACCCTTCTTAGGCATTTGCTATTGGTCAGAGAAAGGCTGTTTGAACAAGGGCGTGAGGGGGAGCAAGTATTGCGTGCTATTTCCCAGTCTCTTTGGTGACTGGCAGCTCAGGCTCAACTTACAGGTTCAGTAAATTCCATGTTTAAACCCTGTGCTGCTATCTGTGGCACTCTTAAGCTGTGGACGTGCTCCTGTGCAAGTTAAATGCATACAGTGTTTTTAAGCTTTTGTTAGGGGATTGCTATATTAAATACTCTAATACTTCTGCTTTCATCTAGTCAAAAATTGATCCCTAAGCAAAATATCCTTAATCTTAAAGTCCATACTGTATTGACTGATTCTTCTAGGATTATATTCCGGTGGATCAGGAAGAATTAAGAGACTATGTGAAAGCTAGGCTTAAAGTCTTTTATGAAGAAGAACTTGATGTACCACTTGTTCTGTTCAATGAAGTCTTGGATCATGTATTAAGAATTGACCGGTAAGTTGAGACTTTGGTTGCTGTTCAGGTACATCTTATTTAGAGACTCTTTCTAAAACAGAGTAGCCTGTATACAGACTAAGAAAGGAACTTGATCCTATTCTTCTCCATATATGCTCTACTTCTGGCCTCCAGAGAGCAGGATCCTAGCTGGAGAGATGTGTGTTGTCAGTTTTAGTGCTAACTTGAAGTTCAGGTACTCAAGAAAAACCTTCAGTAAGTTGGTAACACATGACCAATCATACTTGGTTATGTTCTTTTTTCAGAATCTTCCGTCAGCCACAAGGCCACTTGTTGCTTATTGGAGTCAGTGGAGCAGGGAAAACAACCCTCTCAAGATTTGTTGCCTGGATGAATGGTTTGAGCGTCTACCAAATTAAGGTTGGCATACTAGTTTCACTTAACAAAAACTGTTGGTCAAAACTCGCACTTAAATATCTACCCCTAAAAAGTCCTGCTAAAAGAAAACATTAATAACAAATGTTGAATCATTCCAGGTTCACAGGAAATACACAGGTGAAGATTTTGATGAAGACCTTAGGACAGTATTGAGACGTTCTGGCTGTAAAAATGAAAAAATAGCTTTCATAATGGATGAGTCAAATGTATTGGATTCTGGATTCCTGGAGAGAATGAACACTCTACTAGCCAATGGAGAGGTAAGAAGATTTTAAGTAAATGCTTTAAGCACCTTTTTACAACTATAAGCTACTAAAAAAACTATCTTTTGAATTAGGTTCCTGGTCTCTTTGAGGGAGATGAATATGCCACCCTCATGACTCAGTGTAAAGAAGGAGCACAGAAAGAAGGTCTAATGTTAGACTCGCATGAAGAACTCTACAAATGGTTCACCAGCCAAGTTATTCGCAATCTCCATGTTGTGTTCACTATGAATCCATCATCTGAGGGCCTGAAGGATAGGGCAGCTACCTCTCCTGCACTCTTCAATAGGTAATTGCTGTATATTCTAACATGCATTATGAATACTATTAAAACAGTATTTTTGGGAAGCCTTCACACAAATGCTTTGTATTTCAGGTGTGTCTTGAACTGGTTTGGAGACTGGTCAACTGAGGCACTGTACCAAGTTGGCAAAGAGTTCACAAGCAAAATGGATCTTGAGAAACCAAATTATATTGTGCCTGATTACATGCCAGTTGTGTATGATAAGCTACCACAACCACCATCACACAGGGAAGCTATTGTTAATAGTTGTGTGTTTGTTCATCAGACTCTCCATCAGGTATGTTTTATTAAATTGCTTAACTTGCGTTGATCTCTAGGCCACAGCATCATGCACCGGTTTCCTAAAAAGTATGATATTTGGCATTTGAATAGTTTTAAAACCAGTGCATAATCAACAATTCCTTCTTCCCTAAAGGCTAATGCTCGTCTGGCAAAACGAGGAGGCAGAACTATGGCAATCACACCACGCCACTATTTGGACTTCATCAACCATTATGCCAACTTGTTCAATGAGAAACGAAGTGAATTAGAGGAACAGCAAATGCATTTGAATGTTGGCCTTAGGAAAATCAAGGAAACAGTTGACCAGGTACGTATCTTTAAAACTTTGCCCTTTAGAAGGTGTGGGGTGATGAAATAGATCTCTGTGCTTAGTCTGAATTCTCCCATTTTAAAATCTATTTCAGGTGGAAGAATTGCGCCGTGACCTAAGAATAAAGAGTCAGGAACTGGAAGTGAAGAATGCAGCAGCCAATGACAAGTTGAAAAAGATGGTGAAAGATCAGCAGGAAGCTGAGAAGAAAAAGGTAAAAATCTTTATTAAATCTCTGTGAGTAGTAGATATTCTTGTTTCTAAAACATTAGAGCCTGTAGAGCAAGTACTTAAGGAAATTCAGCTCCTAAAAAGCAGTGAAACTCTGTGAAACTTCCACCTAGGTCATGAGTCAGGAGATTCAGGAACAGCTGCACAAGCAGCAGGAGGTCATTGCAGACAAGCAGATGAGTGTGAAAGAAGATCTTGACAAAGTGGAGCCTGCTGTCATTGAAGCTCAGAATGGTATGTTGACGTATGAAAAGATCACACTATGGGATTGGATCTAGAACTCTGAAGTCTATGGGAATGTGTTTTGATGTGGTCTGAGTTGGTCCTAGTAAAAGTGTAGGCTCTTAACATGGAGCTGAACAGAGTTGGAGAAGTTCCTAGTATTTGAGCCCTGATTTTGTGTTGTTTGTGGTACTGACCTGATACTTGGTACTCATCATGGCTTGTGGCTTCATTTCTGGCCGACCAGCTCTAGTTACTCAGTCTATGTATTCATAAAGAAAGCTCATAATCGGGAAGATTGATGCCTTATTATGGCATAGACAGTGTACAGTCAAGCTCTCCCTTTGTAAAACTAGGTAGAGGAAACATCCCTTAAAATAAAGCTTTAAATAAATCATTTTGAGGCAGCAGAATAAGTTGCTTGTGGCCAGTTGGCAAGTTAACTTTTGTAAAAGTTTGTATTGTGATATGGTAGTTTTGAGTGTTATCCACTAGTATCTGCTTCTGTGAAAAACTCAGTTTCCTTTCAGAAGCTTGAAGCATTTTCACAGATCCAAGATGCTTCAACAGACTTTACTAACTGTTTGTTTTCCTCCTGATCAACTTTCATCATCTTTCTGGCATTGGTTAGCTGTGAAGTCGATAAAGAAACAGCACCTGGTAGAGGTCCGTTCCATGGCTAATCCACCCGCAGCAGTGAAGCTAGCGCTGGAGTCCATCTGCCTGCTACTGGGTGAAAGTACAACTGACTGGAAACAAATACGTTCCATCATCATGAGAGAGAACTTCATTCCAACTATTGTCAACTTTTCTGCTGAGGAAATCAGGTGATCTGCAAATGTGCATTATGTGGATAAACTATTCACAAAGACTTGGAAGGTCTTAATTTGACTTTTTCTCTGTGTAATTGCTTTAGTAGCTCTTGACTTCTTTTAAGACTGATTTACGCCTGCATGTAATGAATGCGTAGGTTATACAGGAAACAGACCACTCTAGCAAAGGTTTATCATGCAAATCTGGGACAAAACAACTGCGGTTGAATAACTTCAAGGCATAATTCCTCGTCAGTGTGCTGCTGTCCAAAGCCGCATTACTATAGTTGAAACTAGTCTTCCAGGAGTAACAGACCAGGTTGTTCAGGCAGACCTAGCTGTCCCTGCATCTGAGCAGGAGGTCAGACTAGAGACCTCCTGAATTTCCTTCTGTGATCCTGTGAGCAGTTAAGTAGTTTGTGATTGACTAGTTATAGGAATTTAAGTAGCCTTTTATCGCTCATCAGCTATAATTTCTGAAACAATGTCTTGAACTAATTAAAACATCCCAGCTGCCAGTCAGTAAAACTGCTAGGAAATGTTCTTGTCAATTGTGAAAGGTAAACCACATTCTGAACGCCTTTGTGCCAACATTCAGTGGACTCATGCTGTTTCTAAAACCTTTTCCCTTGCAGTGATGCCATCCGGGAGAAGATGAAGAAGAACTACCTGTCAAATCCCAGTTACAACTACGAAATTGTAAACAGAGCATCACTGGCCTGTGGGCCTATGGTGAAATGGGCAATTGCACAGGTAAAGTCAGTACTGTGGGAAAACAAGTGTAAGGTGAAGAGTGAGCCTGAAGGCATATGGTAAGGCTCTAAAGGCTCTGAATTTGCCTCTATTCAGCTGAACATTGCAAGCTATTCTGCTTCAAAGACATAGGTAGAAGGTTCATATGAATGCTTATAGGTTGTGTAGTACTATGCCAGAGACCTAATTGCCAGTTGTGATACACTTTTTGCACCGAGAAACTTTTGATTTACAGCAAACAATGGGTGATCCTTTCTCTGTAGTGTCATTGTACAGGACAGATTTTTGGAGTTTTCAGCAAGACAAATGCACTGCAATCCTCTTAATGAAACTTCTGCTGTCTCCATCTTACTTCACAGTGGGGTATGCTCACTGTGGCAGCTCTGTTAAGGTCTTTTATGCAGACTTCTAAATACCTGAATAGTTTCCTAAAGGAATTGGCTTTTGGGAAGGTGCACCCAGGCTGAGATACCTAAGGGTGGTTTTATGTGTTGGTGTTCAACACAGCGGTATGCTTGGCTTGTTTAAAAACTATGCCTTCTATGAATGGTAGTGATGTGTAGAGACTCAGTTTAGCTTCAGTCTTGCCAATAGGTCCTATCCTAATTGTTTTGTGGGTTGGCTATACTGAATTCTTTACTAGAAAAGGCAGATGAGCTCAGTACTGGCATGAACACCCACTTAAGTATTTCTGCAAAACAGTGCTGCACACTAACCAGTGGGGTCTCAACCTTTTAGATGACTTCCTGTGTGTCTACAGAGCAGTAAAAGTATTTTGCAAAAAGCAATTGCTTTTGTGCTGGGACTTGGTTTAAGCTAAAGTCTTAGGGATTGATAGACAGTCCTAAGTTTCTGTTAAGCAGCCGTTAATTCTTCTGCAGATTGCAAGTACTTAAGCTTGAAAAGATGGGATTGCTGGTATACCTACATGCTGAGGTTCTTGTTAACACATTTCAACTTAGAAAGTATAAAGGACCTTTTTACCGTTTACAGCTTAACTATGCTGATATGTTGAAAAGAGTAGAACCTCTACGCAATGAACTGCAGAAGCTGGAGGATGATGCCAAAGACAACCAACAGAAAGCAAATGAAGTGGAGCAGATGATTCGTGATCTTGAGGCCAGCATTGCACGTTACAAAGAAGAATACGCAGTACTAATTTCGGAGGCTCAAGCTATTAAGGCAGACTTGGCTGCTGTAGAAGCAAAAGTAAGACCTTTATATAACAGTAATTTTCCATTCCTTCACCTTTGACAGTTAGAAATTGAACTATTCTTCAAAATTCCTTATGATGAGCAAACTAGGCTGCTTCCTCTTTACAGTGCATCTGAGCTATCTGTTTTGTCCCGACATCTCATGAAGCTTCTTAGCTACTAAGCTACTGAAAGTTCGCTAGGGTTAGAAATATCAACTCATGTTGCCAGTTAATTAACAAAACAGTTCACATCAGGCTTAAAATAAATGGGAAGCCTTTGGAAATAGCCATGTAGTGAAATGTTGTAACAGGACTTTACAATTTTTTGGAAGAATTTCTGGCTGTATTTGATCTAATCATTAGCATGTCACTACTATGCCCGTACTTAACCTTTTAAACTCTTCAAGATAAAAGTTGAATACCAACGTAATAAATTAACACTGGAGTGCGGAAACACAAATTTAATTTCATTCTGAGCTTTTAAATACAAATTGGACCTTAAGTCAGTATAAGTAGTGTCCCTGGAGACACTTAATACTGTAAGAATACATCATCTAAAGAGACTGCTTCACTTATTTCTAGGTAAACCGTAGTACAGCTCTTCTGAAGAGTCTTTCTGCTGAACGTGAAAGATGGGAGAAGACAAGTGAAACTTTCAAGAACCAGATGTCCACTATTGCGGGAGACTGCTTACTTTCAGGAGCTTTTATTGCCTATGCTGGTTACTTTGATCAGCAGATGCGTCAGAACTTGTTCACTACATGGTCTCACCATTTGCAACAAGCAAATATCCAGGTAAAGATAGTGTCATGACAACTTAACCATGAATCAATTCGCTGTACCACTTAAAGAAGTTTTAAGATTGCTAAGTAAAGAATGGAGCTATTGGAGAAGAATAACCTTGCAGAGCTGCATTTACTCAAAATGTGTTCACGAGCTCTAGTCAAATACTGATGGTCTGTACTTGTTGCAGTTCCGTACAGACATTGCGAGGACAGAGTACCTTTCCAATGCAGATGAGCGGCTTCGCTGGCAAGCAAGTTCTCTACCTGCAGATGACCTGTGCACTGAGAACGCCATCATGCTCAAGCGGTTTAATAGGTATTTCATTCTAAGATGCAGAATTCTAAAACAGCATTCTCACAGTGGGCAGGCTTTTGCACCTATCAAAGAATTCACACTAACTCTTTCAAAGCACTGTTTAGCTGTTGTGAGAGCTTTTAATGTTTGTAAAAGCTACTCAACCACATGTAAACATAAAAACTCTCACTCATCTTTGCTTGCCTTTTTTGTTATGCTTAGGTGTTAATATACGTTTGCTTGAACCGAAGTCTGAAATAAGTCCTTGAACTTGGCCAACTTATTTCTTCTATATGCAAGCTTTTACAGCTGTAACTAGTAATGCAATCTAAATTCGTAAAACTGCTTAGAGGTTGTCTGCAGATAAAACCTAAATAATGAACATGTTTGATTGTTAACTTAGGTATCCACTGATCATCGATCCCTCCGGGCAAGCTACAGAGTTTATCATGAATGAATACAAAGACCGTAAGATAACTCGTACTAGCTTCTTGGATGATGCTTTCAGGAAGAACTTGGAAAGTGCCTTGCGATTTGGTAACCCGCTTCTGGTCCAGGTTAGTTCTACCATCATGTAGAAACTACTTACAATTCCTGAATTCTGCCTTGTGTGCTAGAAAAGATTGCAGTTTTTCTGTAAGATGCAAATAACTTAATTTTCAAACCATTATTTAATTAATACTGAGTAGTATGTGAAGGGTTAGTCCTGAGAAAAATATGAGTGAAATAAGCAATCAAAAGATACTTCCCTTTTTTACCATTTTAAAATCAAATGCTTGTATTTTCAAATGGTCTTTCTGTACTTCCACTCATTTTAGACTTGTAACCTGTCTTTTCCTTTGTTCCTATATGCTATCTCTGCTCATAGTTAATAGTGGCTAATGTGCCTAGCTATCCAGAATTAAATCTGCTCTGAGTAGTAGGAAGAAATTTCCGTAATACAAAGAAATAGGCAACTAGGAATAGTTCGCTTTCACTTCTGAAATTTTTTTTCTTAGCACAGAAGTGGGAAAATACATGGTTAGCTCACAGACGAGATCAGCAACTGTTGCTTGTTCTGCTTAGATGCTTGTTCTGCTTAGAATAGGACCTATTATGCATTAAAGCTAACACAACTAGACCATTAACAATACTCCCCTACTGAGGCCTTGTATGGTAATAGCCTAAACTCTGGGCTTGTGTAGCTGGGCTACAAGCCTAAACCTTCTGAATGTGATCTGTATTCCAAACTGACCGCAGATTGACAGTAGTCAGAGCATTAAGCCTCAGTTGGATCCAGATTTTTAGCTAGAGACACCTGCAAGTAACAGATTCTCTCTCTAACACATCTGTTTTTAGGATGTGGAGAGCTATGATCCAGTTCTGAATCCTGTTCTGAATCGTGAAGTCCGGAGAACTGGAGGCAGAGTTCTGATTACTCTGGGAGACCAAGATATTGATTTGTCACCATCCTTCGTTATCTTCCTCTCCACCAGAGATCCAACAGTAAGCAAAACTCAAAGCTGTCCTCTTTGTAGAAATGGTATGTCAGTGAGCTGAGAAAGTTTTTTGTGTTTCCTGTGATAGGTTGAATTCCCACCAGACCTCTGCTCTCGTGTTACATTTGTGAACTTTACAGTAACTCGCAGCAGCTTACAGAGCCAGTGTCTGAATGAAGTCCTGAAAGCTGAAAGACCAGATGTTGATGAAAAACGCTCCGATCTCCTCAAGCTTCAGGGTATGCTTACCAAAGCTGAAGTAACTTCCTCCTGTTCTAAAAGAATACAGTGGTTTAACTCTAGCTGTAGAAATACACAGCAAAATATTTTTTTTGCTGATACTCTTGCTTTTTTAGTGTAGCTAATGGCAAAGTATACATAATTCATATAATTCTTAAAAAGTAATACATCTATACAATATGTAACCTATTTTTTCTTCTAATTAAGGTGAATTTCAGCTGCGCTTGCGTCAGTTAGAAAAATCCCTACTGCAGGCACTAAATGAAGTGAAGGGACGTATCCTGGATGATGACACCATCATTACTACTCTTGAGAACCTGAAGAAGGAAGCAGCAGAGGTTACCAGAAAAGTAGAGGAGACTGATATTGTCATGCAAGAAGTGGAGACTGTTTCACAGCAGTACTTGCCTCTTTCTACAGCATGCAGCAGTATCTACTTTACTATGGAGTCACTAAAACAGGTAGGATAAGTTCTTCCTACCAGAAGCCTCATGTTTTTACTGTTCAGAGCTAAGTGGGTACTGCCTAATTCCAGTCCCAGCTGCCATGTTGCAATTTCGTAAGCATAAGCCACTGACTGTCAAAAACAGCAGGATGCTAAAGAGGAAACCAAACTCTTTTGTGTTTCAGATACATTTCCTGTACCAATACTCTCTCCAGTTTTTCTTGGACATCTATCACAATGTCTTGTACGAGAACCCAAATCTGAAGGGAATCACAGACCATACTCAGCGTCTCTCAATCATCACAAAGGATCTCTTTCAGGTTCAATATTTTACTCAGTAGATGTACTTTAAGAATTTTTGAAGGGTCAGAATTCAAGGCTCCTTATGCTACTAACTTCACTCTTTTCTTGGTAGGTGGCTTTCAATAGAGTAGCGCGTGGTATGCTGCATCAAGATCATATAACATTTGCTATGTTGCTGGCCCGGATCAAACTGAAAGGCACTATTGGGTAAACGATTGTTTTCTTCACTTCAGTTGAAAAAGGGAGAAGTGTGTTGAAGGCAATGCTGAACTAAAGTCTTCTGTTCCCTTAACATTAGGGAGCCTACGTATGATGCAGAATTCCAGCACTTCTTGAGAGGAAAGGAGATTGTACTAAACACTGCATCTCTCCCAAAAATCAATGGTTTGACTGTAGAGCAAACAGAAGCAATGATGAGGTTGAGCTGCCTTCCTGCATTTAAGGACCTCGTTGCAAAAGTTCAAGCTGATGAGGTAAGTGTTGGCTAGGTTTTCTTCTGCATCAAGCTACCTGGTTAAGCTTTAGGGTTTCTGCTTTAAGAAATAATGTTTTTTTCATGCTACAAGTAAGGTCTCCTGGTATGAGAAAGGAAGCCTTACAGATTAACTAGTTGTGGTCATTGGGAAAATGAATGTTCGTACTTCATTTGCAATCAAGCTATGAAACTTGATTTGTAAATACCAGTATTGTTCATCACTCAGCCTTGGAAGCAGCTTATTCATCTCACTGTTAATCTAATCTTTGCAAACAGCTTTTTTGCAGTCAGAAAGTGTGATATGTCTTTTTTACTGTATCACTGATATGTAATAATTATGCAGTAGAGGGGAGCAGCCCTAGCTATACATACATCATTATGGTGGGCTCTTAGATATTACCACGTGGAATAAATTTGGATAGTACTTAGCTGCTGAACTTTGCTCCTTTGATCAAAGATATGACCTGAGTGTTCTAAGAATACATCTGTGTCCTGATTGTGAAACTGTATGTTCCAAAATATGTCCATATCTTAAATAGCTTGGTTTCCCTGCCTAGTTTTTTATATTAAGAGTTGAATTCTATTTGCTACCTCTGATTTTTCTCAAATTCTTCAGCCTGGGGTAAAATAACGTATAGCTTGGGCTGGGTTTTGGCAGTGATCTGTAGAATCGGGATGCTGGAAGCAATGAAGAATTAGAGGATATCAGCAAAATAATTGGATGCATCTAAAGACAGCATAATAGATAAAGCATCATTTGATTTTTAGATGTGGATTTAAAAAAAAAACTGGGAGAAATTCATTGAAGAGTTAAGAACTCGGTAAATGGGATTGTCCAAGTGCAGTTTTGCTCAGGGAAACATTCAAACCATTTATATCAGAAACACTGAAAACCATTTATATTAACAAGCCTTGGAAAAGACCAAACTGTATGGAGTGTCAGACAAGATTTGCTGCTAAGTTTAATGTTTGACTTAATTTGATTCATGTGACAAATGGTCCATTCTAGCAGTGCTTCTGTTTGCCAGCGTTAGCCCTGTCTAGCTTCACAAGACTTACTTATGGATGGAAGCTCAAATGTGCATCTGGTACTCAGTTGAAGTTTTTATTCTAAAGATAGATGATAGGACATGAGCATTAAACAGGAAAAATCTTATGAATTTGTTGTACATATCACCGACTAAACACTTAGCTACTTACTAATTTTTTAAAAAAAATCTACAAAGGGTTTTGCAAATCAAAGGCTGGTAGAGCTTGGCCTGTGATAAGTTCAACCTTACTCTAGCAATTTTTTGTTTCTTACTGAAAGCTGGTATGTAGCTGAACATTAAATTCTAGATTTTAAGGCTGAAATTGAAGATTTGTGTTGCATCATGAGCAGGACCTGGGCCATACAGCACACTTTTGATGCCATGAAACTCCAGTTTGATTATTTTGCATTTTCTTTCAATACAGCAATTCTGTATCTGGCTGGATAGCAGTTCACCAGAGCAGACTGTACCATACCTTTGGACTGAAGAAAAACCTGCAAGTAAGTTAAGTTGCACTACTGTCCACACCGATCCTACTGTACTGACTTCAGTCTAAGTAGAACTGACTAGACTTTAAAGCAGCTCTAAAGTAGAACTGGAATTTGGACCTTAATGCCTGACAAAATCATAAATGTGGGATTGCAGGAGAACCTCAGTCTGTTTTTATTTTTAAAAAAAGCAGCGGCAGGTTATTGAATGAGTGAGATGATGTGAAGAGATCTATTGTCCCTGGAAGTTTAAAATCACATCATGGCACCCTAGACTGTAGGTTTTGTAAACAGGTAGCATTTTGATACAATCCAGAAGCATCCTGTTAAGGTAGGCTTTTAAAAGGCTCATGACATGAGAAATTGAGCAGGTAGTTAAAATGTCACGGAGGGCAAACCGATTGAAACTGGTGCGTTTCTTTGGACTGTCCAAGTGAACACAGTATAAGCGCTTTCGTTTAGTCTTAAGAATGAGATGGGAAAAATTGAATGGGGAATTGAAAACAGGTAGGTGCTGGGGGTTGGTTTTCTCACCTGTCCATCTAATTCTGTTTCCCCTTTTCAGCTCCTATTGGACAGGCCATACATCGCTTGCTTCTGATCCAGGCCTTCCGTCCAGATCGTTTGTTGGCAATGGCACATACCTTTGTTTCAACAAATCTTGGAGAGTCTTTCATGTCCATTATGGAGCAGCCTTTAGATCTGACGCACATTGTAGATACAGAGGTAATGCTCAGTGCCGCTTTGCATGGTCTCCATAGTGAGTGAACCTGTTCACAGAACATTTCTTCCATTTACGCTTCTGTCTGTGGTATGAAGAATGGATTGTTTTCCTATTTGTTAATAGGAAAAATAAAGGTAACATAGTATTTTTAGCTGGCCAGAGGGAAGAAAGACAGCTTAGTGCATTTGTGTATTCATGTACTGACTGCATTGTATCCTTTTAAACTTATTGTATGATAGGTGAAGCCGAATACCCCTGTGCTGATGTGCTCGGTGCCTGGTTATGATGCCAGTGGTCATGTTGAAGACCTTGCAGCTGAGCAGAATACGCAGATTACTTCTATTGCCATTGGTAAGAACACACCGCTTTTCATTTTCTGAGCATAAATGCATTTGTTAGCAGTAAGAGCTTTAGCAATCTTCTGTCTTTTAGGTTCTGCTGAAGGGTTTAACCAAGCAGATAAAGCAATAAATACAGCAGTGAAATCTGGAAGGTAAGTTCTATCCACTCTTTAGCTAGAATACTGCCTAGTAGAAAAGTGAATTGGGCTGGGAGGGGAATAATCTGTTGGCTAAATAGATATAACTGAAGAAAAAATAGTCTCAATTTTCTGAACTGAAATTTGTAATAACTTAAGCACACATGTTCACAGCTGGTATTTGACTTTAAGTATTTTCAGGGAGAGAGGTGGGTTGTATCTGCAGAACAGGAAAGTTAGCCTATTTACCTTAGTAACTGATTCTATGTAGAAGAAAGGTTTATTAAAAGAGGGAGGAAAGCTTGTAGCATTAATACCAGATGCTGTTACTCTTTGTGGTGGTTATAACCAGGATCCATAAGCTGTACACTAAAAAGCACCTGCTCTGTTTCAAAACTTAATAGATGGGTAATGCTGAAGAATGTTCACCTGGCTCCTGGCTGGCTTATGCAACTGGAAAAGAAGCTACATTCCCTACAACCCCATGCTTGCTTCAGACTCTTCCTTACCATGGAGATCAATCCAAAGGTAATGTTGATCTGAAATTTGATGCTCTAGTAGAAAAACTGGCTTGCAAAGCCAAGCATGCTACCCAGGGAAGGATTTCTCATGACTGCCTTTCTACATTAATGAACGGAGAATACATGCTGCTGGGGTAGTTACTAGCCTTTGGTTTTGGTAACTTTATTGTACCTGAAAACTTCATACCATTCCTTTCACTGATTCACCCTCCCAAAGAAAAGCACAACTTCACTGTGTGCTTACAGTGAGGTTCTGAGGTTTTGAAGCTAATGCAAACTGTGCTGTTAGAGGAATTTAATTTTGTGAAGGCTAAAGGAGTTGGATTTATCTTTTCTCTTCTAGGTGCCAGTAAATTTGTTACGTGCTGGCCGAATCTTTGTGTTTGAACCTCCTCCTGGTGTAAAGGCAAACATGCTGAGGACTTTCAGTAGCATTCCGGTTTCTAGAATGTGCAAGGTAAGGCTGTTAGTTGCATGGGTGAAATGGAAACGTTAGATTGTGTTCATTAAAATCGTACTTTAGAAAGATGATAAAATCTCAGCTTCTAAGATGTACATAGAATGTTTTGTTCGCGTAGTAGTAAAGTAGTAGTTGCTCCTTCTGTGGATAAAGCATACTCAATTTTGGTAGCAACCTAGCATTAAATATGGTATTTTCTAGCCATTTAGCAGGCTTTGATTTTTATCAGTTCACTTGGGTAATAAGTGTATTTTTTTCCTCTATTTCCTAGTCTCCAAATGAACGTGCTCGTTTATATTTCCTCCTTGCCTGGTTCCATGCAATTATCCAAGAGCGTTTGCGCTATGCTCCATTGGGTTGGTCCAAGAAGTATGAATTTGGAGAATCTGATCTGAGATCTGCCTGTGACACGGTAGATACGTGGTTGGATGATACAGCAAAGGCAAGTAGTCTTGTGTACCTTAGGTACAGGTACTATTTAGATTACTTAAGATCTTCAGTGAGGTAGTCTGTTCTGGAAACCTTTAGTAACTTGGATGAGTAGGCTCAAATAAGCTGGTGGCAATTTAACTTAGTTCTTAAGTTTGATTCCTCTATCAGAGGAGAGGTGAAAAGGATGCTTTCCTGCTAATTACACTGCATTTTACTCACAGGGCCGCCAAAACATTTCACCGGATAAAATCCCCTGGTCTGCATTAAAGACACTGATGGCACAATCTATCTATGGCGGCCGCATCGATAACGAATTTGATCAGCGTTTGTTAAACACTTTCTTGGAACGTCTGTTTACTACTCTAAGTTTTGATAGTGAATTCAAACTGGCTTGCAAAGTTGATGGACACAAAGATATTCAGATGCCAGATGGAATCAGGTATCTTTCTTCCCTATCCTGATCTCTATGTACAGCTTTTCTTTTTTTAAAACAAAAACGCGTAGAGCCTAACCTGTATCTCTGTGCTGGAATTCGGCTGTGGGCAAAGAATTACCTTACCATTATAGCTGGGGGAAGCTTTCTAAAGAGTACCAAAATTCTGACTTGCAGACGTGAAGAGTTTGTCCAGTGGGTTGAGATGCTGCCAGATACACAAACACCATCATGGCTGGGCCTGCCAAATAATGCAGAGAAAGTTCTTCTCACCACACAAGGTAAAAACGGAACTTTAACAATGTCTTACATAGATTAGAAGGCCAACAGTTTAACTAAAAAGCAGATGAGAAATATAAGTCCCGCTGAAGAATTCATAGTTTTCCCCTCCTTCCTCAACATAATTGGTTTAATATCTGCAATTTAAACGCTCTAGCATTCCAGAAACTGACTAGAAGCTTGCAAATTCAAAAGCCAGTTACATTCAGCCTTTCAGATGTCAAGGTCCCATCTTGATTCTGGAAGGCTTTATTGTCAGCTCTGGAATCACAAGCAGCTAGACAGTTCTGAATCTTAGTTGTGGACTGGGGGGAAAAAAGTCCTACTTCTTGTATGTAGTAAGATGTTTTCATTTAGATGCCAGTGCTTCTCTGACTAACAGCATATTTTATGTTTTAGGCATAGATATGATCAGTAAAATGCTGAAAATGCAGATGCTAGAGGATGAAGATGATCTAGCTTATGCAGAAACTGAGAAGAAGGCACGAACAGATTCTACATCAGATGGTCGCCCAGCCTGGATGAGAACACTGCATACCACGGCCTCTAACTGGCTTCACCTTATCCCACAAACTCTAAATCATCTGAAGCGGACTGTAGAAAACATTAAGGTAAGAATTAAGTTTTATCTAACATGGACATAGGAATTACACAAGTTCTGATGCATTGAAATAAGTGCATTTTGATTTCAAGTACCAATTAAACTGTTACGTGGGACAGTGGAACTTCTGTCAATGCTGATTTTGACTGCCATAGCTATGTAATGCCCCACTGGGTTTCTTGAAATGCTCTTAGAAGTTGAGCTTGTGTTTTCAGGGGAATTCTTTAAAGAAATACAATTGCAAACTGTGTATCACAGGTACTGCCTCTGAAGCTACTCTGTGATCAGATAGCAAGAAACAAGTGCTTCCTTTTGTACTTGTAGCATGCTGACTGCTACTTATGATACTGCCTTTACAGCCAGTGCACCTTACTTTGTGCTGAAGTTCAGTGATAGTGAGGAGAGATAAGGCAGCAGCTTCTGTAAAGTGGGAACGCAAATTGCAGGGGGAAACTCTTGAGATCTGGACAATAGTAATCTGTGTTAACTCAGGAATAAGCTCATGGAAGTTGAATATGTCCATGATTGCCAAACTGCTTCTAAAGACTTATTCTGGGATTGTAGGTGAGAACCTTTTGTTACTGATTAAAAGAAATCCAGAATCATTTGGAAAGTGCTGCAGCAGGCAGTCTGCATTAATTGTTCAACTAAAAGTCATCATCTTCCAGTTTTCCAGCAAGAATGTTGAATATTGATCTGCAACTTACTTCTAAATGTTTTGACAATCAGGATCCTTTGTTCCGATTCTTTGAGAGAGAGGTGAAAATGGGAGCTAAGCTGCTTCAGGATGTACGTCAGGACCTTGCAGATGTGGTTCAAGTGTGCGAAGGAAAAAAGAAACAAACCAACTACCTGCGTACGCTTATAAATGAACTGGTGAAAGGTATGGTAATCAAATTGCTATCTCCCAGTGCTCTGCTCACCACCTGTAAATTAGAGGCTGTTATGCTCAGCAGCTTAAAAAGAAATTGCAGGAAAATTGGGATTGGCTTTATCATTTGGCACAGGCAACCCTTTTGAGTTGAGCATGAAAATCCAATTGGTTTGGTTTGGGATTTCAAGTTGAGGTAGGTAATATTAGACTTTTTCAGACAGTTTAAATTAGCAGCTTAATTTCTAAGCTGAAATCATACTAGATTGTTTTAGTCTCTGAGTTGTGGTATCAATAACTTTGTTTCATCACAAAGTGAGTAATATTTCTCCTAATAAAATCTCCTGGCAAATATTTGAGTTTTCTAAACTTCTGTTTCAAGATTGTAGGTAAACTTCTATTTCTAGTAATACATGAAGATCTGTTGTTGAAGTACCATTCTGACATCTGCTTTGAACAAAAATGTTTCCTAAAACACAGTAACTTGCCCTCTTCAATTCTTTCTAAAGAGCTCAAATCTTCAAGAAAACTTAAAAATCACTTAATACAGTATATAGTATATAGCTGTGTGTTACTGAAGTTGCTGTTGAAGGGTTACTGTAACTGGATGGTATTTTATGTACTAGACGTGGAGGCCATCTGCTTTGTAATCTTGGTAAATGCTTTCACTTCCTGAGGAGCCTTGTAATAGACACTGGTGTCCTGATCCAAGCCTTAAATGGCTATTGGGAGAAAAAGAGAAATGGGTAGAGTGTCAAAATAATGCAAAATTCCAACTTGTATGCAAGCAAAACTTAATTTTAATCACATTTTCCATAGGTATTTTGCCTCGCAGCTGGTCTCATTACACAGTGCCAGCTGGTATGACTGTTATTCAGTGGGTGTCTGACTTCAGTGAACGCATCAAACAACTGCAGAATATTTCCCAGGCAGCTGCCTCTGGTGGAGCAAAAGAACTAAAGGTATCTTGTGCTGAATCAGCTAGAGGTCATATCTGAATTTTGGTGCATCACTGCTTTTTGGAGTCTTCACATCAAGACTTCTTCAAGAAGTTCGTTAGGCAAAATAGCTTCAATCAATTTCTCCTAAATGTGCTTATGAATACTGTTGAGTATCTCCTGATCTCAAACTAGTGAGGCCTAGCAGGCTAACAGTTCATATGGATTAGAGGGAAACAGTATTTTTATGACAGAAAATGTGGCCTTAGAGGAAAAAGCAGTTTAGCAGTTACATAGTATTCCAGCACTAGCAGGAAATCTTTAATGTAAATTTAGAATGATGAAGTAATGCTTATGATAATCACTAATTAATACTGCAGCCATATGCGCTGATACTATTTTTCCCTTCCCCTCTTCATTAGAACATCCACGTGTGCCTTGGCGGCCTGTTTGTACCGGAGGCGTATATTACTGCTACGCGACAATACGTTGCCCAAGCAAACAGTTGGTCCCTTGAAGAGCTCTGTCTTGAGGTCAATGTTACAACTACACAGAATGCCGTCCTGGATGCGTGCAGTTTTGGAGTAACAGGTAAACTTACTATGGAAAGAAGGCGGTCCTTGTTCTACAGTACTTTCAGAAGCTCATGGTATTAAATGGGCTGCACCAAATGAAAATGTCATATCATTGCAAGAGTTAATAGACAGTTACTGAAGTTGTTTAAAGAGTTTGTTAATAGGGAAGTACTTGTAATGGTAATAAATCTCAAGACTCCTGTCAGTTTATGTTTAAGCAGTATTGGATAGTGTATCCATTACAACTTCTCTTTTTGGGCAGTATGAAATACTTCTCGTACTTTTAGTGGACTTAGCAGAGAACCAGGATGGCCATAGTCTAAAGCATCTTCTTGCAAACTTTGATGGATTAACATCACAGCCCTTAAATGATACATAGGGAGATCTGCTTTGTCTGGATGTATGAAAGCTGTTAGAACTCTAAACTGTATTCTAATTTACAGGCCTGAAGCTTCAGGGAGCTACATGCAGTAACAACAAGCTGTCACTTTCAAATGCTATTTCAACTGTACTGCCCATTACACAGCTTCGCTGGATCAAGCAGACAAATGCTGATAAAAAAGCAAATGTTGTAAGTATTGATAAAAATAATGGCTAATAAAAAACTCTTATAATTAGATCTTTTTATGTCTGTCCAGCTAGTATTTTTTTTTTTCCCTGAAATGCTGTGGCTACCTTTTCTCTGGCACCACAGATAAATTTGTTCTTTTCTAATATCCTCAGATGGTAGCTAAGTTCCAGACTAGCTGCAGACAGACCTAGCATTGACTAGGTCTTTCCTTTGTAGTTATGTAAGAGGAGGGAAAAGCATCCAAAAAATATTGATGATGTGTTCAAGCCAAAACTTTAATTTATTCATACAAAGAAAGCTATGCTTTAAAGTGAATCTGTTTATTTTCTCATGTGTTACATATTGAGTTACCTGAGATTAAATTCCCATCTCATAAATACCACCTAGTGGTACAGAAACTTCTTGCACTCTTCAGCTGCCTTGCATAACTCTTCTGTATTCATGTTTTTTTTCCCAGGTGACATTACCGGTTTATCTGAACTTCACTCGCGCTGATCTGATTTTCACCGTGGACTTTGAAATAGCTACCAAGGAAGACCCTCGCAGCTTCTATGAACGTGGCGTTGCAGTTCTCTGCACTGAGTGAAAAACTTTGTTTTGATTGGTAATACTGTAGTAATTGTCAGTCTTCTGTGTCCTCTTCACCTATGCTTTGTAGCTGATACGGTTAGGTTGTCAGATGGATTTGTGTAAAGTTGACTAGAAAGAAGGGGGGAGTGTAGTGGAAAGCTGGTAGGCTAGATTCGTTCAAAGGAAAACTGCATGAGATTTTTAGATGGTTATTGACATATGTGATATTAGTTGGATCATATTATATGAAATAAAATCCATAGCAAGACTTCTATTTCTGGAATTATTATGGTGATTTTGTCTGGAAAAACTGTACCTATGCTCTTTTCAGAGAATAACAAGTAATAAATAAATTGGTATTAAAGCATATTGTTGACCTTCACACACCTCATTCAGCTAACCTTCAGCACCAAGAACCTTGTATCTAAAGTGTAGAAACAAGAACCTTGAAACAGAAGTCTTTAATGCAACAAGACACAAGGCCTGACATTATCTGCTATGAGGTCTGATATTGAATAAATTGGTCAAACTGGCTCTTGTTTGAAGTAAGCTGCTTTTACACAGCTGCCAAGATGCACTCAGAAGCTACAGTATCCTAAGCACAACTTTCTTTCCAAATTTGCATCAGCTCTAATATTTGTTCTAAGTGGTTCTACAGTACAGCCATGTGCTGGAAAGAAAAAATTATTATTTGTCTGCCCCACCTGTTTCAGTTGATGGGTGTTAGTTACAAAACTAGAGAATTCTTGCTATCTGCCTGTTCCATAGTATTTTGTAGCTGCTGTAGGTTGAACTGTCCTGGCATTTGTTTTTTTTTTTTCCTTATAAAGAATGGATCCCAGAACAGCACATCCTGTAATCTTTGTCTTCTTCTTGTACCTGTCATACCTGATTTTGAAGAACAGAGATTGGAACTACATGCATCATCCAAGATCAGTTTTGACCATAACCTAATAGCCTTGTCCTGCTTCAGCTTCTATGAGTTGCTTTGCTTTCAATCAGATGGATATTAGTATCTGGAATTAATTCTGTCACTCCCTCCAGGATCATTTCAAATATGTTGTACAGTAACAAAGCAGGCCTCTTACTGATCACAGTATGCTCTGAGAATACGAGTTGTAGAGTGAAGTATTAGCTTCAGTATCTACAAGCTCTAGCTATGGGCAGTTCAACTGAATGTTTTCTGCATATCTGCCCTCCTGGTCTGTGGTACCAGCTTACAGCTATTAAATCTTCAGTTAAACCAATTCCATCTATTCACAAGTACTAATGATGAGAGCAGGGTAGTCTCAAATATGCTTTAAGTAGCTAGAGCATCCTAAATTATATTCAGCTTTTTATATATTAACTTCTGCATTAGGCCTCTGTTACCTAAAGGTGCATTTTCAGTTCAGAAGTTAAGCCACAATTGGCATCTCATACAGAATAAGCAAGACTTTGAACATCTGACTAAATACTGTCACCATGTGGCTTACTTACCTTTCAGTTTCTTCTCCTGATTGTTCCAGTATTTTTTTCTACAGGTGTTTCACACAGCATACTGAAATAATCCAGGTTTAAGTAAAATATTCACTAGGTAAGTTGGCTGCTCACTTCAAGGTTGGTAGTTCAGTTTTGTTTAGCCTTAGATAAGGTGGTTACCATTCAGCAGACAGCTAGGACTTAAATTGGTACAACTTCCTTGACAGATGATGCAGAAGGGCTTAGCTGCTTCACAATGGAGTATTTTTAAAGATTTCTATTAGTCTTAATTCTAGAAAGATGCGGCCTACCCACAGTACACAAAAATCCATACTTGCAAGGATTTATTTGCAATGAACTTCACAACTGTCTTCAAGGAGTTAAGGACTGCATTCCCAGTAAATAGCCCTGAATTCAGCTTTTTCTGCCACTTGAGCAAGTGTTAGGGCAAAGAACTCTGAATCTTCAAATATACTTGCTCTAACCACTTTGTTCCCAGGGCGATTAAAAAACCAACTACTTATCTCCAAACTGCAGGTAAGGGAAAAAGTTAGTTTAATAAGATAATTATGCGGCTGTTAATGGAATGGTACAAGCTACCTTTATTAGGTATTTAAAAAAAATCTGTAAATTAATCTGTCAGTCATGCAAAATGAATGCTTTCACAGGTAGTTGGTACTGACATATTTCAGGCAGTTATACTTCTGTACATACAGTCCATTTACATGGAAGGAGAACTACTAAAAGATTATCATCAAGGAGGGAGATCAGAGGGAGTTTTGCTGACTAACTGACCTCCTATTTGTGTGCACCACTTCTGCAGCTCATAAGTGATTATTCTCACTAAGGAAGAAGAATACTTACAGGTGCTGTGTTCAACTTTGCATTGTAAATTTTAAACTGGCAGACATACTGAGAAACATATACCTAAAATACTGTTCAAAAGGGGTAGGAACAGGTATGTTAATAGCACAAGTCAACAACTCTGTGATTAAAGAAAAAGGAAATAAAAGCTAGATTGCTACACTCGATTCAGCTTAATATAATTCAGTTTGTAGTCAAACGTGTAGGATCATTCACCATACAGCTACTTCCCTCCTGTCACGCAGCAGATCAGACAAATGAAGAGCAAAACACTGTGGAGTGAAACAGGTGAGGGGTAAGCAATAGCTATGGAAAAATCAATTGCAGTTTAGTCATTCATCCTTCCCTCCCCAACATACCCTTGTAATACTTGTTTGAAATACCACTGACACTGATCAGGTGTTTCCAGGCACTACACCCAGGAATCTGGTGCCCAGGCACCAAAGTAACACCCAGGCATAAATCTTAGCTGCAAGTCTGTGGACATAACCTTAGCCAGTTCTGACAAATTGCCACCTGAGCTTGTTCAGTTGGTTCCATCTTTTCAGATGGATCTCAATGCCTACAGTACACAGTGCAGCTGTGTTTGTATCAGGCTTAAGCTAGTTTATTTAAAGGTTGTTCAGGTACTGTCTGCAAAAGAAATGTCTACCAAGTTCCAACTATTATAATATCCAACTATTTATTCATACCTCAGATTAGATGGCACGAAATTTCTTTCTTCGTAGTTTTTCACCAGCACCCTCTGCAATGGGAATCCCTTGTTTTCTTTTAGTTAGTGGCTGTTTAGACATTGTACCATCAGAGTCATCTGCTAGCATGGCTTGTGGAGCACTTTCACCTGGGCTTGCAAGTAGATCTGCAGAGGCTGAAGAATTAATACCCATCAGTAAGGATCGGTCAGGTGTCAGCCACATGGAGGTAAATGCTTCTGTGGCTCTAGTCAGTTCAGAGGATTGCAGCAGGCTTCTTGGGAAATCCTTCTGGTGGCTAGCAAGTTCCAGGGGTGCCTTACAGCCATTTGCTATCTGGGAGTGAATTTCACCAATTTTTGTTTCTGGGCAGAGCCAGTGCAGAGGTTTAGGGAAGGACTCGCCATCTTCTGAAGGATCAGCATCCTCCAAAGCCATTGCTTTTGGGGCACTGTCCACCCGTGGTGTAACTTTTATACTATTTAAAGAATTCAAGCTACAGTCAGAGTGAATGGATGCATCTTCTGAATCACCATCATAAGGATCTAAAAACTAAAACAGAAATCTAAGTATGGTGGATGCTCATTTGTCTGAAGAAAAATAGAGGTAAAATACAATGGGCTTAGAAAAAAACACTTCAACATAGTAAGTCATAAACTTATGGAAATTCCATTTATCTACACATTTCTAATCTGTATTTTAATTTTTGAGCGGTACGTTGAGAACAAGGCTGCTATATAATAGCTGAACCTACTTGCAGTCCCTTGGAGCCCCTTGCCTTCTTGAATCCTTCAGCAAGTGGGCTAGGCAAGACCTATTTAAGAGAAGTTGACATAGGTTTATAGAGCATCTTCCTATGAATTATTGATCACTCAAAGTAAAACTAAAGCAGTTAAAAACCTAGAGAAGAGAAAGCCAGATTGTCCCCTTGTCCCCTCAAAAGTTAATAAAAATATGTATTAGACAATCTAACTTCTAAAGGCCTGGTAAAAAAGAAAAAGCCTAAAATAGGAGGACTGAGGAGAACTATGGTAAATCCTACAGCACTTAAGATATCACTATGAAGGGAACGATGAATGATTGTATACCCTACTACCAGAAGTAAACAAAATTAGAATTTAATAGTAGAGAGCATGTAATTTAGAGGTTAGAGAGCTTCCCTCCAAATTGGGTCACCTTTTGTTCTTCTGCATTAGGAGGTATGATCTGAAATTCACCTTCATAATGAATTTTTACAACTACACAAAAATTCCCAACAGGAGTCGTGTAGCACAGACCCTGTCTCAGCACAGAACAGCGGTTTAGGCCCTGGCAGGCTCTGTGCTTCCAAGATGCTTATCAGTGCTCTCGAGGGTACTCATTCTTGGCATTACACCTGCAAGAGCTGACAGGAGCTAGTAACACACAGTATTTCTGTAAGCTTGGTTTAAGTGCCCAGATACAGAAATTTACCTATGAAGTTCCGAAGAACAACAACAAAAATCAGAGTTCACAACAGTAATTATAGCTGGGTTCTGCTGTGTTTTGTACCTCCACATCCTAAACATAGGAGGAGGCAAACACAGATAAAGTTCACCAGAGCTTAGCTACACTTTGGGGGAACTACAAACCAAGCCAGATCTCTACTCCAGAATCAGTTCTGTTTTGTTTTCCTATGATACTAAACACACTGGTTTGACAGACAGAACAGCGTTCAGAAGTTCCTGATATTCCTAAGTACCTGCCACAACAGAGCTGCTCTCTTAGAACAGAGCCCGATGAACAGAACAGTGTTGTGGGTTTGTTTTTTGTTCCCCTTCCGCCCCCCACCTCCCTGTTACAGTCACAAAAGGAAGAACCCCAGCAACCAGGCCTTAGGGTCTCCCTGCTGAGAGCGAGGGAGGGAAGAGCAGCCACTAGATACCAGTCAGGGATAAGAGACGCTCAGCACCAACAGAAATGCTTCAGAGACTCGAGCCTCACCTCAGCGCTGGATTCAGACTCAGACTCTGTACTTGACTCTACTACGCACTTCTGCTGCGGAGGAAGAAGGGAAAGAAATACTGCTCAAAGCAGAACTTAAAGCAGCTTTGGGTTGAAGCTGAAGTTCTAGTACAAACCATAGATGCTGTGTTTTTCCAAAGCTTTCATCATCTGAAGCCAGCTTATCTTTTCAAATATCCCACATTTGTGGTGCTGATTAGGTTATACAAGTGAGAAACAAGAGAAAATAGAAGACTCTCATTCTCCCCCAAAAGCTTCCTCCCTCCCTTTTTTGTTTCTTTGCAGGTGATACCATTTGAGTTGATTTATGCACACATGTTCCTCATGAAGTATCTTCCAGCACAGCTATCTGCACCATCACTCTACTGACAAAGCCACTAACTAAAGCTAAATTACACTTTAACAGGGAGATAAAGAAACAGCAATTAGAAAAAAGTTACCATGTATTTATGTGCCAGTCTTTCTATGCAGTCTGGGCTTTTAACAGAATCCTTCATTTCCTGAGCATCTAACAAAACAGGAAGAGAGGAGGAAAACACATCAGAAAAAAATTCTCATTGATAAGTTTTCTAAACATGGTGACTCCCTTTATGCTAGAAAGGTTTGTCAATCCTTCACAAAGTCTGTGGTAAGTTATTAATTAAAGGCAGCTTCTGTTAAAAAAGAGAAGTCATTATCTTCTACCAAAACAACAACTTGATTCACTGGTTGCTCATGCAACATGAGAAAGATGCAGTTTTTGAAGCAGCAGTTTACACTCAGTTAAGAAACGACCCTGTAAGTTCTCAGAACCCTCAAAGAGGTTCCTGTACTGGAGACACCAGCCTAGACGAGAGACCCGCAAGCACAAAGCCGCGCTCAGCCCTTTATCCCAGCCCTCCAACAGCCATCACTGCAGCCCCCGTGCACCCCCTGCCCTCCCAACAGGGCTCTGCTTACAGGAGCGTTCACCTCTCCCCAGCCCCTCCAGGGGCTGCCCACCTCGCCTCCGCCGCCGCCTCTTCTGCACCGAGGCCATCCTGCTCCAGCTCCTTCACCCTCCTCCAGCTTTACACGCCCGGGCCCCCCCTGCCCCCACCGCTCACACCTGCCTCTCTGCTCCTGCTCAGCTCCCTCAGCACGGAAACACTTCTCTGCTGAGGAAGATGGAAGTAAAGCAAGGAGAAGGAGAGTGAAGGCCTCCTGGCAAAGCGGTCTCTGCCACAGCCAAAGGCTCCAGACTCCTCCTCAAAGTGGGTTCACGAGAGCCGACTGTGCGGAGGTCTGCAGAAGAAACCTGCAGAAAACAGCATGGCAGCTTGAGCACTCTGCTCATTACATTTCTTATATACAAAGCGCACCTATACACAGACAAGCACGCACATCTGCCGTTGAGTTCGCAAGGCCTGGTGGCCACAGATGCATCACTCCCCCTCTGCTCTCACTGAGTTATTTTCTGTAGCTCTTTTTCATCCACACAACCTCACAAAATAGCCCACAGTCAAGGGAGCATAAAAGCCTCAGTGAAACAAGTGCCTGTCAGTGGAGCCAGCAGCTGGGTGTCACTCTGAAGAGGCACCAGGAGCAAGAGACATGAGAGGGAGAGCAGCTGCACCGGGAGCAGCTCACAGCAGACTCCGTACACCTTCCACTCCGCTCCTGCCACCAGCTGAGCCACATACACCCTATTGCACGCACCTCTTTTCTCCCCAACAGCTCCTCTTCCATCTCCTTACCTTCTCTGGCCAGACTAAGACCAGTCTAATAATTATCTCCCCTCTTTGGATCCTTCAACTGCTTTCACACCAAAACAGAGACCAGTCAAAAGTCTCCCACAGCACTGGGGTGGGATCGAAGTGCTAAGCCAGTGCTTGCAGTGCCAGCTGATTTGAATGAGCGCATACGATCATCAGCCTGCAAACACATGACTAAGAGTCCTTTCTCTCACAAAAGCCTGCCCAAAATAAGCTACTGATGCTTTACAAGCAACAGATGTTAGCAATAAGGACCATCAGGTGGGACTCAAGAAAATTGTTAGTCTCTGAGGGATTATAGGTGAAACTGTGACATTAGGAATCATGTCTTCCATGCTCAAAATGTTTAAAAAAAATGCAAGATGGGATTGCATTGCAGTGAAAGTGTTTTTACTTCACTTGCAATAGGGAGCAATTGAAGCAAGATACTTAGTCAAAATTACCTGAGTTTATCAGATGAAGCAGGTTACAGAAGTGCAGAGTATGAAGGTCTGCAGCCACAAAACCATGAGACTTTTGGTCAACCCACAGTGGAACACTAATCAAACTACATCTCAGCCAAGCCCGAGGGTGTTGTGATGAGCTGAAAACAAGGTACTGTGGAAACTGCAAGCTCATCCCGCACTGTGGAATTGTTTCTATCAGCAGTTCAGGAAATCTTTGACTCAACTTCTGATTAAAATCAAGCTGTGAACAACATTAAAAGCACAGTTTGAAGCTGCTTTGCTTAACAGTAATTGGCTTTATCCTTTACTTCATATGTACTTTCACATATGGTGCAGTATATGACTGCAAGTACGGCTGAACTACACCTGGTGCTGCAGTTTCCTCAGCTATTATTGTTAATATATGACTGTTGATTCTTTAAAAAAAAAGAGAGAGAGAGAGAACAAAGCCAGCCTTTAAATTCCTGTACTCCCAGCTGTTTGCACATAACAACATCCCATTCTCATCTTCATGAAGTCTTCTCTCTGTGACGCATGACAGAAGGGCTTGGAAGACAAAGAAATGTCCTTGATGTCTCCCCTAGTTTGTGAATATAGAAGTGCTATGTTCAGAACTAGCTGTTCTAAATAATCCCTAGGAGCCAAATCCACTACTGGATATTTTGTGGTATACGAACAATGAGAATTTTTAAGATTCTTGGTTTTCTCTGTACTTCACAGGCAGCATGAGCCAGACACCTGGACTGGGAGTTAGAAAGCATAGGTTCTGTTCTTGACTTTTCTTTGTGTCTTGATACAACTTCTTGGAAAAATCACTTCACAAAGGAAATGAATTAGCACTGCTTGAGAGTGCTGATATGTTTAAATCAATATATAAGGCAAGAAACAGCTCGAAAGGGAAGGGATATGTTTAATGTTTTATTTCACGACAGCTGCTTTAACCATCTTGTGAGTGAAGCTGTGAAACATCATTCATACTGACCGAAGTGGTCAGAAACAAGATTTTAATTTTACGGAAGCACATGCTGATCTCCAGGTTCTGAAATAAAACACAAGCCTGGCTGTGAATTGTGCATTTACCAGTTACTTAAACTGCCACAGTCTAACTTCACGATGCAGCAACATTTTTGCAGTATGTTGCTGTCAGCTTTCTGCACGGTTGTAACAGAGCTCTGCTTAGCAGTTCCTGGCAGCTCTTTGGTCAGAAGCCAAGGCTTCTCAGGCTGAAGACCAGCTCCCACAGCAGGCAGCTGACACATCTTCCCGCTTTTCAGAAAACTTCCTGTAAGTTCCTGGGTTGTTGATGCATATAGTGGACATCTCACAGCAAATACATAAAACTTGAGTTTTAGTAAGCCAGAAAGCCATGCTAACATGTGGAGAAGGAATTTCATTTTTAAAGGCTGGCCAGACTATTGCTGTTTGACTTCCAAGTTTGTTCACAAGTACCAGAGAGGAAATATTTTGCTTGACTTGAAATATAGCTCCTTAGTCACCCATAAGTTTCTTTGACAGGCTGATGCTGTTCTGAAGATGAAGTGTTTTACAGTAACGCCCCTGGAGTGTCCACATCCCCTTCTTTCCTTCGAGGCTGTAAGAGTAAGGATGATATTTTGGCTGCCTCGGTTCCCTTAGCCACTTCCTTAGGTTCAAGGCTAGGGTCTTGTAATTAGGATACTGAGAAGGCAAGGAAGGTGACCAGTGTGGATATGCAGACTCCTCTTACTAAAATGCCAGTTACACGTGACTGGTGGTTGTCGTCGTCGTTGTTGTTTTTTAAGTCCTCTTTACATTCCCACAGGTAGTTCAGTTGCATCAGTAATTGCATCATCTGAAGCACGGGAGATGTGAAATCCTAACTGAAAGCTGGCAGAAGTCACTCCACCCACCTGATGAGCTGCACTGCGGATGCTTGGACCTGTTTCTCAGTGTTATGTGCAGGTTGTAATACAGCTAAGTATTTGAACAACACAACTCTTACATTTCTACACATACATCTATGGTACGCCAAGGCACCACTGTTTCCAGTGTGATCTAATCCTAACAGGTGAAGGACAGAGGTTACTCTGGAGACTTCTCATACATATATATTCTGCTCCAGTTTAATTTTAATTCAATGTTTTGCCAAAGTTTTGGGGACTATTCAACAAGTCTTATGCTTTCTGACATGTGGGGTTCTTTCTTGCTTGAATATGTGCCTGACGTCTAAAAATGCATACTGCTTGTTTTAATTGCTACTTCCAATTGATTTTGTGCCAACTGAACATCAAAGGATGCATTAGAGTCACTTGAGGAATACAATAAATCAGTGTTGTGGTTTGACCCGGCAGCCAGCTCAGCACCACACAGCCGTTTGCTCACCCCCCCCTTCCCCCTCCGGATGGGGGAGAGAATTGGGAAGGGAAAAAAGTAAAAAGCTCATGGGTTGAGATAAAGACAGTTTAATAGGACAGAAAAGGAAGGGAGATAATAATAATAAGGATAACAGAATGTACAAAACAAGTGATGCACTACCTGCTGCCCGATGCCCAGCCTGTCCCCAAGCAGCGGTACCCCCGCCCCCAGGCTAGCCACCCCATATTAATTGTTCAGCATGACGTCATATGGTATGGAATATCCCTTTGGCCAGTTTGGGTCAGCTGTCCTGGTTCTGTCCCCTCCCAGCTCCGTGTGCACCCCCAGCCTCCTCGCTGGCAGGGCAGCACGAGAAGCTGAAAAGTCCTTGGCTCTGTGTAAGCACTGCTCTGCAATGACTAAACATCAGTGTGTTATCAGCACTGTTCTCATCCTGAATTCAAAACACAGCACCACACCAGCTACTGGGAGGAAAATTAACTGTAGCCCAGCCGAAACCAGGACAGTCATATGGTCTGAATTTCTGGGCAGACCTGTGTAGTGCTAGGAGTTGGACTTGATCCTTGTGGGTCCCTTCCAACTTGAGATATTCTATGATTCTATTCTATGATTCTAGTTCCACATTTCTGAGACAGTTCATATGATTCCACTAAGATTGCTGGAAAAGCAGATTTCTCCTTAACGATTGTTTCCATTGGTGTTTTAGAATCATTTTCTGGTGCCGTATAAATATCACTGTGGGACTCTCTAATGGGCAGGACTGAGTTTCCACATGTAAGAACAAGCTGTTGATCTTCTAAAGGGAAAACCTCTCCCAAAGCTACTGCCTCAGGCATGTCGTACATCAGTACAGGTTTAATTCTTCTGGGATGTTTATCGCTAGTGAAATTCATGCTGCAGTTTGAGTGAAGTGATCTTTCTTCTGAGTAACCACAATAACCATCTAAAAACTAAAATAAAATTACTCCAAGCGAGTGAGATGAGTTCTGTACTGTCTGGGCTATTTCCTACCAAAGGAATCACTGAAATATTGGGGTAGAAGGTTTCCTGCAGACTTCCAGTGCACAATATGGTTTGCCACAGGGGCCAGCAAAATAGTGAAACAGTACGTGAAAAGGCCTCAAAAAAAAAAAAAAAAGTAGATTTTCGTTTGTTTTAAAAGCTATTACAGAAAAATATATGGAATACGTTTTCCAATACAGAAAAGCAACTCGACAATATCATTTACAATCAGCCATAAATAGGTAAGAAAAAAGTAACATGGTGAAATATACTTGGATACTGTACTCCTGTATTTTAAAGCACTAATGAAATGTTTGGCTCTATTTTAATGGCCTAATGGTTCAAATCAGGAGAATTCTGTGCAGTGGGGTAAAAAAGCCAAACACCCTTTGCCCCCCACCCTCTTCCTCATCATTCCATCACCTTGGTATGAAAGAGAGCTTGTCTCCGTCTCATCTTCATTCTGCTGCTAAGGACACTGAATGCTTCTCTAATACATCTCCTCCTCCTTGGACCAGCCATAGTTCAAATTGCGTTTTATTCACCAGGGTTTTTTTTGACCTTAATTTTTCAAAAATACAATGTTTATACAACTGACTAGTATAAAAACACATCTTTGACTGAAATCACTTTTCATTGTAAGGTTTACTTTGTTTTAAAGAACATTTAAACATTATTCCATAATGAACTATGAGAAACATGAAAACATCTGAAATTTGTGTCACTCTTTAGGGCACCTTCACTGTTAAGCAAGTTCTGATCTAAGAAAAGTTTAATTCACACACAGGCAGAAGACCATCTGAAATTATGAATTTTCCAAAGATTCTATAGTAAAATTTTTAAGATCTGCAACTACCAATTAAGAACATGAATGAGTATCTCATATTCAGCTATAAATGAATGCAAAACACTTACCTGAAAAAACACTGAAAAACACAAAAAATGATGTGTTACTCAACACATCATTGCCCATGAAAACTATATAAAAGGTTTTTATATATAGGCTATCAAATAGTACATTCTAGATTCACTTTATTTCATAAATCCGGTTCCCTCTCATTCATCACAGCACAGAACTTAGTCATGTATTTTTTCTGCTCCTTTCCTTGGGACATTTGGAACGTCATCAAATTCAATCGTTTGTTGCAGTTTCTAGTACAATGAAAGCTACTTTTCTTCTCAGCCACCACCCAAATTCTGGGCTGTACTGCACACAACAGTGGGAGCCTTTCACTAGAAAAATAGGGGCACCAGCAATTTAGCTCCTAAGGTTCAAAAATCCAGACAGAACACATGTACCAGGCTGCCCTCAAGAGCTGAGGAATCAAGTACTTCTGAATTCAGTATCCTAATGCCTTAACCCCGATGCGATTTCAAAAAGACTAGTATCAACAGGAAAATGTTCTGAATTTCAGCAAAACCTCCGATTGCCAGCAACATAATCTCTAAACAAGGAGGCAAGGAGAGAGTCTGAGGCCAAGCTATGAAAAAGTTTAATTGTAATCACTTATCCAGAGTGGTTGAATCCACTGTCTTGGAGCTCTGATAAACAGAAATATTTTTATATTGGTATCTAACCCTTCACTGAACTGCTTAGGATAAATTAAGCCCTAAGTTCTGAGCAGTACTGTACCATGAACCTCACTGTAGGGTCAAACAGCCCTGAAAAAGATAAAAGCTACTATTAAGATGTCACCTCTGCCTTTCCTAAATTCTACTATTGTGCTCTGGAGTACTTTATCTACTATTAAAAAAAAAGTAACAAAATATGAGAAACAAAGCCTAGGACCTGCTATAACATTACAGTAGCTGAGCAAGATAACTTTTGATTATGGTGTCATTCTTACTTGCTAAAATGTGTTTCAGCAAAAAGCTGGTAAGCAAGGGGAGCTCTACATTCCATGCCAAAGCCTGTTTTACTTGTGTCCTTTTTGCAAGATCTAAGGTCTGACTGCTCCAGTAGTGTAATGCAGGAAACAACTCAAAAACACTCTCATTGCAAGAAATGTTCCAGATAACCTAGAAGTTTCACCTATATTTTAACAGATAAATAAATTTCCAAGGGAAGTGAAAGCTCCCTGTCTGACATCCATCGCTTCACTGTCTGACAGGAATTCTGTCTTCAGTCTTTTCTATGCCACTGCAAACTTTGCATCTCAATTTACTAATTGGAAGACATCGAGATTTATTATTATTATTAAGACCTTATAGACTAGATTCCAGTTATAAGACACAAGTACTTGAATTTTAAGATAGCCAAGTCCTTAGTTTTGGTACAATACTACTAAGAATTCCTGCCAGCAAGACCTTGGAGAAGTTAGCTACAGCAGACTGAAATCAACCCAGTAGTTTTCAGTATTTGAGCATTTCCAAGATGAAGCCTTTACCTTTTGATCAGTTTCTATCATCCATGCCCTAAAATGCAAGTCAGTACTGATGAACACACATTTTCAACTGTGCAGCTCCTCTTAGAAGCCAAGACAGCATCTGTTCTTATGTCATACTCATTACGATAGCAACAGCATATTCATTACTATGGCAAGAGAACGTAGCTGAATGCACGGAAGCCATCTCATCTTAAATCATGCTGCTTCAGCTTGAAACTGAATCTTAACTAGAAATAACTGGGAATAACTAGAAATAGTGACACCAAACTTCTAAGTAGATTTTGTCTCGCTTCCAGACTGGGGCAGGGGGAACAGAAGCACATTGCCTCACTGCCTACAGAAGAGTTTTATGTTTTAACATCTCTTACCTTTGCCTTGCCTCTCTGCTGAGCGTAACTTTCACTAACATGTTAAGTACCAATCCTTTCTGTAGCCCTTTTAAGATACCTGTAATTTAAAGTGATTTTGGACATTTTAAGTAATGATGAAGTAGCACAAGCATAGAAGACAAATATCTTGCATGGAGTGACCTATGACTTTGAGATATTTTGTAGATGCTGAAAGATTACCAATTCTCCAGCTATTAAGAGCTGGGAAAAGCTTTGCATCAAACTTTGAGCACATGACATGGCATGTAAAGCACTGGGAACTGGTAGCAACATCATTTTTGGAAGGCATGTTTCTTCTATAAATTTAGGAAACAGATGCCACTTCCCTTTCGTGGTGCAGATCCTCTATCTCAGTGAGAACATAAGCAACACCCTACTAAAGTACTGTAACACAAGTGCAGCCTAAAGAATAAGTTTCAGTGAAGCAGTTGGGGCACTAAAAAAAACCATAGAAACCTTCAAGCATGTTAGGCCTTTAGAGATTGCATAATACTGAAGCAGTTTCCTATTTTCGTATTCAATCCCTTCATTTCATTTTGGAGGCAGAACTTGATTTGCAGAAACAAGCACATCTATCCAGTAAACTGACATGCAAAATGTCAGTTTAAAGCAAGTGATAAAATAGCCACTTAACCCAATCAGCTTGCAAAAACTAGTGTATCCACTGCTCTAGCCTATGAATGAAGCATACATTGGACACCCCCCCCCATCCCAGAAAAATACCTTGCCATAAAACACAGTATCCATAGGAACCTAGGAGCAAGAACTTTTGCAAGAAACCTCTACTTTGAACCAGCTTATAGAAAGTTACTGGTTTAGATACCCAAGAGATACTGCTACAACCAAAACTAAGGGCCCTTCACCTTACCACATACACGCACACAAAAAAGCAAGAATCCTCTGTCACATGTAAATTTTGCATTAAGAAACAGAGCTCAAATATTGCCAAAACATGAGAATTTAGCAGACAAAAATAGGAAACTAAATCAAGACTTGTCAAAACCCCAGGCAATATGCTCAGTACTTGCTCCTACTCCCTCCTTCTAATTAAGAGCTATCTCAGTGCTGTATTGCTGGGTTTGCCCCCAGGTACCTATGGCTTTAACCACCACTCTGCAGACCTGCAAGTTACTAATTTGTTGGTCTAACTGTTCATTCTCTGAAGCATCTATGCCTCTACAGAATACGGTGCGAGACTGTTCAGGGAAGACCTTCAACTACTTGCTGTTATTCAAACTTCATAGCCTTGAACATATGCCAGATAAAGTCAGTCTGGTTGTAAAAACCAAAGGTCGCCCAGCTCAAGTCAATAGAGCACATTTACAATTAACCAATTCATCTATAACAGGCACTTGGCAGCCACAGGAAGCTTGCTCAAATAAGCTGTGAACCATTTCCTTTTACTACTCTCCTTTGAAGAAACACTGAAGAATACAGAATGCCACACAGGCTCATGGCTTCTTATAAAAGTCTATTATAATTTAGTACTGACCACCTAACATTGCATGAAAAGCTCATTGCCAGTACAGCACAATGAACCAGGCTTAGAGCTTTAGGAGCCTGGTTCCATTTGTACCATTTTGCTGGAGTACAAACATGAAGTTAAACCTAATTTGAAGTAAATAACCACTTAAAAGTCTTGAGCTCTTTGAGAATTGCCTCTGCTTTTCCACTTCCAACATGCAATATTGGTCTGTAGTGGCATTGCAGAACACGCAACATGAATTGTAGATTAAAGTCGGCAGCTAATACTTGAAATCCAAAGCAGTGCTCATGCTTACAACAGCAGTTTTTGTTCCCAGTGTTAACAGACAAGTCAGTGACACAACTCATTCTTAACACTTTTATTCTTACAGTTCTAGGTTTGAACTGTACATGCAGAGTTGCGTAAGTCACAATAGAGATTTACAGTGGATTCTATTCTATGGTAGAGTGCAATCCAGAATCCTTGAACAGTATAAAAAACAACTTTAAACATCAAGACCTTGTTAGGAACAAAAGGGTTAAAGCTTCCCCAAGTATTTCAGCTCTCATAGATACCTAGTTACTAGGTACTGTATGTTAGACATATTCAGAGTGGAAGAGCTGTATTAACGCTAAACAAACTTTAACATCCAGATGTCATACCATCTTTGTTACTTCCCCAAATTTCTGGCAATTAAGAATAAGTCAAAAAACCCTGCCACCTGCAACCAGCTAATACAGACAAAAATAACTACTCCTTACTTGCCTGTCTAGGGTTGTACAGTGTTAAAGAAAATATTCCCTCAATGGCATTTGTATCTCACATCAGCTGAAAAAGCAATGTAACAAAAATAAAGGTATAACATCTTTGAAAATAAATATAAAGAGGGAATGCAGACAAAGTGTCAAAGATTTTTTTTTGGCAGGTAACATTCATAATATACAAAATATAACTTATTCATTATTAGCCAAGGAAACATTCATGAGTTCCTGTAAACTGTTTTAATCCACCTCCTCCATGCGTGATGTGTCATCATCTCCTTCGAGAGGTGGCATCTCCTCAGTAACGGCTGGACTAGCTTCCTCTGCAGCAGTATCATCTTCATCAATGCCTGTACAAGAAACACAAGGACCGTTAATGCTAATCATGGAACTCAAAGCTTTTGCCTCCTTCGTACTTTAGCTGGCCTGAGGTTTTGTGTCATGTGCTCCCCCCCGGTTTAGCTAAGAGAAGAACCAATGTCATCTTTAGACACCAGGTATCCCACAAGTACATATAAACACACCTAGAGTTTACTGAAAACACAACGGATTTCCAACTTACCCAGACCAAGTTTGATCATTCTGTAAATGCGGTTGGCATGTGTCTGAGGATCTTCTAAACTGAAGCCAGAGGACAGAAGTGCTGTTTCGTACAGCAAGATGACAAGATCCTTCACAGACTTGTCATTCTTATCAGCCTCTGCCTTCTGCCTCAGGGTTTCAATAATGGAATGATCAGGATTGATCTCCAGGTGTTTCTTTGCTGCCATGTATCCCATTGTGGAGTTGTCTCTTAACGCCTGCGCTTTCATAATCCTCTCCATATTGGCAGTCCAGCCGTATGTGCTTGTTACAATACAGCATGGAGAAGTTACCAAACGGTTGGACACAACAACCTAGGAAAGCGAACATAAAAGCTGCAGTTTGCAATTTAACATTTCAGCACCTCCAACCAATCAGAACCCCACCAACATAACCAAGGTGCAAGTTTGAAACATTGCTGCATGTCATGGTATACATGACTCAGAGAGGTCAGTTAGAGCTGAAAAATTTGCAACATGAACAAGAGAACCATCTCATTTCACTAAAAAAAAGACATCTTCCATCTCCAAAGCTATATCCTGCAAAATGATTACAGCTCTTGGAGAAAAGCCAATTTTAACAGACTGTACTTTAGCCTTCTCTGCAGCAACTTTGCTTAATAATTAAAAAACTTGTTACATACAAACTGAGTACTAATTACCTTTTCTACTTTCTTCTCAAGGATATCTTTCATTGTTTTGCAAAGGTTTTCAAACTTTGCTTTCTTCTCCTCCTGTTTCTTTTTCTCTTCTTCATCTTCTGGAAGCTCCAAACCCTCTTTTGTTACAGAAACCAGGGTCTTGCCTTCAAATTCCTTCAGCTGCTGCACACAGTATTCATCAATAGGCTCAATCATGTAGATCACTTCCAGGCCATGTTTGCGAAGACGCTCCACAAAAGCAGAGTTAGCCACCTGATCTTTTGTTTCACCTGCAGGAAACATGAACACCACAGTACTGTTTTAGCGCCAGCACTGTAACACAGCAACTTGTTTGTTTTCTGGAAGAGCCTCTACAACATTGTGAACAATGCCTGATAGCCATTACCAGGAGAATAAAGGGACATAAAACAAGTATAACAGTCTACTGAGAAGACCTTGCTGGCCTGATGATACTCAAGCCTTTCCAACTGACAAAGCTTGTAATAATTCACTTGTTTGAAAGAACATTTGCCATTTCTGGCATGCCAAGAGATGTTTCCCACTCTTGCCAACAAAGAAAACTGAGAAGCCCTGTACAGCATTTACCTGTTAAAAGAAAGTCTTCCTATCTGCTGCTCAAATAGTTAATCTAAATCATTTAAGCTTTGTATCTGAAAAGTTCAGATACTCCTAGCCAAATTTATCACCTCAAGTCTGAACACAACCTTAGAAGCATCTGAAGGACTTCTGAATCATCCTTTCTGGGCTTACAGGGGAAAGAAAATGAGTGGTAACCTAGCTATGCAAGGGCACTTCACAACCTTAATTTTGTCTGAAAGCCAGCTAAATTTATTCTTCTACACCTTCAAGGAAGCAATGACACTGAACATTGTATTTCAGAACTAAAGTAATGCTTCAAGAGCAGCTATTCCATTGTAGCTCATTAAGCTGCATAGTTCCTAAAGAGAGTAGTTAACACTGCAGCAGTAAGCCCAGGTTTGACAACAGGGAGCATCCGAAGCCACCTGCAAACTTCCTGGGAGTGCAGAGTTTATACTAAAGAAAACATTTTACCTCTAGCTAGCTCTGCTATCCTCATGGACACAGTACCTTAGCATGAGCCATGATCACAATTTCATTTCACATGGCCATTTGTTTCAGAAGCACTACAGTACTCAAGGGATTTGATAGAAAGTCACCAGCAAGTTTTATCTTCTCAGGATACATGCCAAAATTTCTCAGTTGTATATGTGTCTCAATCGCAGTCACAAGGCAACTAATGATCTGGAAAGCAGTGCAACTTTGCTACAACTGAGAAGTTTTTATTATTTTCAACAAATTATACGGTTTCATCAAGAATTTTTCATGAAAAAACTTTTTCTTCATACAGAGAGAATTACCAGGGTTATTTACCATGTTCTTATCCCAAAAACTAACCCTGCCTACATGTGTACCAGCTTTTCACAGGCAATTTTTGTTGCCAACTCACCAGTAATGTAGTAGACATGTTTCTGGTTTTCCTTCATCCTAGTGCAGTAGTCCTTCAGAGAAACCATTTCATCACCAGATGCAGATGTGTAATACCTCAGTAACTCTGAGAGCTTCTTGCGGTTCTGGGAGTCTTCATGTATACCAAGCTACAAAAGTGTAAGAAAGAACCAATGAATGTATGATTCTGTTAAATACTAAGCTGTGTGAGCATTTTAGTATTTCAATAGTAACAAGAATCTCTAGCTGTTACAATGTTAAGCAGAAAGGCTACAAACCTTGATGTTCTTGGAGAACTGCTCATAGAACTTTTTGTAATTCTCCTTGTCTTCAGCCAACTCAGTGAAAAGTTCCAGGCACTTCTTCACCAAGTTCTTCCGTATCACTTTCAGGATCTTGCTTTGCTGTAGCATTTCACGAGAAATGTTCAGAGGTAAATCCTCAGAATCTACCACACCTCTCATGAAATCTGGAAGAAGATTGCAAGAATTAGCTTTCTACTTCTTAAAAAAAAAAAATGAAGTTTGTAATCACCACTTCAGTGGCTTTGAATTATGAATTGGCTTCTATGGAATTCTAGACAACACAAACTAAGCAGTACTTTCTTGAACTGATACTTCCTGATCAACTCTTTTTAGGACTCAGTCTTTCCCTCACCCCACCCCCATTTTTTTTTTTTATTTAAGTATAAAGAGAAATTTCAAGATTGCTAAGCAGTTTCTCTAGTTTTTTTAGGAAACTTTTTCTCAAAAAATACTCACTGAGGTATTCAGGGATCAGCTCCTCACAGTTGTCCATGATGAAAACTCTGCGTACATACAGCTTGATGTTGTTTTTCTTCTTCCTGTTCTCAAAGAGATCAAAAGGCGCACGTCGTGGGACAAACAGGAGAGCTCTGAATTCCAACTGACCTTCCACAGAGAAGTGCTGTAAGAAAACAAATGATCATTTTATTGCAATTTGTACAACTTAACCCTTAAGTAACCCTTAAATAGCTTTTCAAGCACACAAGGAAAATAACTGCAATTTCAAAAAAAATTCAATGCTGTAAGCAAGACACTGGTCAGGAACAAACACATTATCCAGAAGAACATCTTAATTCTGTTCAGTTGTACCAGTCAAGTGGCCCAATTCAGAAGACCTATTCATCTCCCTGTATCATACAGTGAGCTCCAGAGAAGATGTGCGTTCTTACAGCACCTCCAACCATGAACACAAAAAGGATAATTACATCTCACTTACCCATGCCCTTTAGCCGTAGACATTGAGAACTAAGCTACAAACTCAGAACTGCTAATTTTACATTTGAGACCTACTTTTAAATTTTACAATTAGGTTTGTTAACTAAGCTACATAGAGGGAAAGGACCTGCAGTTTTATTTGCAATAAGCTGAGGTATGGATTTGATAAAATTATAAACACAGCCTTGAAAGTGGCCTGAACAGTTGTACCACAAGTTGTACCATCACCCTCACATTCTGTAAGTGTTCTGAACAGCATCATCCTAAATAGGAAGCAACTTACCACAGTAAGACCAAAGACAATGAAACAGAATTTAGTTAGAAATTAGCTTTAGTGCAAAAGGATTGTGCCTGCAGAAAGACAAACAAGAACCTACTTTGACAGCCAAGTGGTCTTCCCAGTCATTAGTTAGACTCTTGTAGAATTCCCCGTATTCCTCATTGGTAATGTCATCTGGGTTCCTGGTCCAAATGGGCTTGGTCTTGTTGAGCTCTTCCTCATCAATGTACTTCTCCTTGATCTTCTTTTTCTTCTTCTTATCTCCATCCTTCTTTTCTTCTTCCTCATCAGAGCCAACATCTTCAATCTCTGGTTTATCTTCTGTCTTCTCCTCCTTCTCTTCTTTTTCCTCTTCCTTTTCCTCAGCCTCATCATCACTCACCTCCTTATCACGTTCCTTCTCCACCTACAAAGGTTATCAATAAGTGCGTTTAGAAACCTAGCAGTTTCATCATGAACAGTTCTAAGATTAATGATCAGAGTCTAGTTTTTGTCCTAGGTTCAGCTATGGACTTTATTAGTGCTTAGAGACAGAAGTGGCATTTTGGTTCATATCATTTTGTGGTAGTTTATGCTATTTAGGTTCTTTATAATGGACTCCTACTATGAATGTATCAAGATACAGTTATTTTTTAAATAGCTTGGAAACCATGATACTACTAGCTTGGTAGCACTTTTTTTCACTTCATCTTGTAAAGTTTATTAACTAACAGCAACATTTGATGAAGAGCTACATCCATGCTGCATCTGCAACAAGTAGTAAAACTAATCTGGTATATAGACTACTGTTCATATTTTAAAAAATATATTCATTTTAAAGTGGTTATACTTAATTATGTAATATTTCAAGCAAGGTACGTACAAAGAGCCTAATAGGATAGCCAATGAACTGAGAATGCTTCTTCACAATTTCCTTGATTCGCCGTTCTTCCAGGTATTCAGTTTGATCTTCTTTAAGATGCAGGATAACTTTTGTTCCACGGCCCAAAGGTTCACCTAGAATGGAATTTACAGGTGTTATTTGTGCAGGAGCAGACTAGGCTTTGACAAACTCTTAAAAATGCTTACACTTTAAAAACATACTCTGTCAATGATTTCTTTACCACCATCAAAAAATATGCTGTGTGCAGAAACAAGCCTACAGATACGTCAAACTTAATGTACCAAGCTTTTATTTTAAATCAACTTAGGAAAAATTTCAGTGATTATTCTGTTCCTATGTAAGTATTTCCACATACAACATTAAAACACGTCTTCATTATAATGCACCATTTACTACAAACATTTCCCTACCACAGATTTTTCCCTACCAAACAATTACTCTAAACTGGATCTTACACATGGGTAGTACCACCCATATTGTCTACTGTTACTCTCATTTTTTTCCAATGTATGAAGTTGGTAGGCATCTGAACAATTTGATGACAAATTTTCAGAAAAGGTACTTGAGCAGAAACATTTAACACTCACCGTTATCAAGTCTGACAGTGAAAGATCCTCCAGCTGATGACTCCCAAGCATACTGTTCATCATCATTGTGCTTGGTGATCACAGTCACTTTTTCTGCAACAAGGTAGGCAGAGTAGAAGCCAACACCGAACTGACCAATCATGGATATATCAGCCCCTGCCTGCAGTGCTTCCATGAAAGCCTTGGTACCAGACTTAGCAATAGTACCAAGGTTGTTGACCAGGTCAGCTTTGGTCATCCCTATGCCTGTATCCACAATGGTCAGAGTGCGATCATGTTTGTTTGGAATCAGGTTAATTTTCAGGTCTTTTCCAGAATCCAGCTTGCTTGGGTCAGTCAAGCTCTCATATCTGATCTTGTCCAGAGCCTACAAAGAGAGAGGCAAGTTTTAACAATCCCCTCCGTTTTTAAAAATTTCAGTAGTTCTATTGACATGAACCAGTCTAAGAGCTCAGGTACTTACATCTGATGAATTGGAAATCACCTCCCTCAGAAAGATTTCCTTATTGGAGTAGAAAGTATTGATGATCAGAGACATCAACTGGGCAATCTCAGCCTGGAAGGCAAAGGTCTCCACCTCCTCCTCCATTGGTTGGTCTTGGGTTTGCACAGCTTCCGGCATCTGTAAGAAGAGATCAAGTTGAAATTCCATTCTGAACAGCTCCATCTTGCTGCACATGCCCACTTACAGGCAGTGACAATGGCGTTTTGAATTCAAGCTATTAACTATATGGTTTCAAATACATTTTTTTTTTGTCCCAGCTGTGCTGTATCTGATTTCCTACCAGCAACAATTCCTAAACTCTGCAAAAATGCACAAACTAAACAAAGATTTTAACTACGTTTGCTTTGTATTCACTATGGTTTGTACTTACAAATCAATTCTGGACCCTTACTTCCCCCTATCACAGACCATTTGAGATGCTAGCTGCATTATTCTGTGGTCATTAGTCACACTGGAGCTCCTATGTGGACCGCTTCCTTTCCCTCCCATGGAGCTCCTATTCTGTTTATTGAACTACTATCTTCAGGTGCGTACACTACCTACAGAACTCACTGAGCGCTAACTTATGTAGCAATATACAGCCCGACTGAACACGTTCCTCTGTCCTACAGAGATATTCTCCAAACTTGCCCAGCCATCTGCTGCCCGAATGGTCCTCTGCATCCATCAAGACTCAGGAAAGCCAGATTCAACTCAAGAGGAAAAAACCTCTTCGACCCACTTTAATCGCTACAGCACGAACGGAGACTAAGGGCAATATTGTAATCCTCAGCTCCACGGCTAAGGAAGCGAGAAATAATTAGATGGATCAACCAACCATCGCAAGTCACAACCGGCTCCTTTCAGCGGCTCGGGGACCCGGCGCCGCTGCCTGGCGGGCGGCTGGGGGCAGGGCCAGCCTGCGGCGCCCCCTGCAGGCTCCCGATGGAAGCGGGAAAGATTCTAGAAACTGCCAGAGCCTTCCCCTACCGCCGCCCCCCCTTCC
>VXAA01003318.1:174032-220124 GCA_013399115.1 Anseranas semipalmata | reverse complement strand
GGGGGGGGGGAATAAAAAGGATGCTGTTTCTGTAGCAAAAAGTCATCCCGGGCCCAAATTTTGGCACTTTCCGTTGTCTCTTGGATGTACCCCAAAGAGCTATCTAGTTCAGCATGTGACTGACTTGAGAATGCTATTTCTATATGCCTAACCTGTGCTTATCCCAGTTAAGCATCCTAAATTACACTGGATAGCATGCCCCATGAATTAGATATTACGATGCTTAGCTCTATTAATGCATTTAACTGAAGATCCTTATGCTGAATCTGACATTCTTCACATCCTTTACCCTGCAGTTTGACCTAGACAAACATCTGATGGAACTGGGGTCTACAGGCTTGATTTTGTTGTAGTGTTATGTCTTTCAGGGATTTTTCAGTCATTTTTGTTATATTCTCTGACAAACAAGAAGATACATTACGTATGTGTTTCAGACATTATGTAGGACCAGATGAGGAATTAAAATTACAGCTTGCTTCATTGCAGTTTCTGCAGTATCTGCATCAGGATCTGCACTGGTGCAATGACTTACAGGACTCTGCCCCAAAAATCCTTTCTAGAGTATTAGGTGTTCCTTTCTCCACATAGTGACTGTGGATTCAGTGGTCGTACAGCTGCTTTGATTGTCTGCTTCCATAAAGCAGCTTAATGGCTTTTTACCACTATCTAATAAAGGGTGGCAGTTATTGCCAATGTATCTTTAATGCTTTTCTTAGATAAAATATAGTCCTGATGTAGTGTCAGTTCTATAGGACAAACCTTTTAGGATGGAACAATTTTACATTCAGAATCCATCAACTGAAATGTTTTCTAACATCTATTTGGGTCAAAATAACTTATGTATTTCAGAGAACTGCTAAGCTATTACTATTTATGAGTATCTGCCCAATAATTTTTTCTTGTAATATCCTACTAAATTTATTTGCATGCTCTCCTTTAGAGATGTCAAAAAAATTAAGATTGACACTTTTATCAAAATATTCAAGATGCTTTTCCTTAAGAAAATCTTTTCCTTTCTAATCTCTCGATTAATGGGATTCAGTCATTCAGACTTAGGAATATACTTAATTTTAAGCATGGAAAGACCTGTGGAAGGTTTTGAATATGTCTGCAGGATCACAGACCTTTATATTGTCTGATGTAGTAGTCATATTATTCTGTTTCTCTTTTGTGATTGTGTTACTTAGCTTTCAAAAGCCATCTTCAAAAGCAGACTGATTTTTTTTTTTGTCAAAATTGTTTGACAAATCTACGAGGAGAAAGTAACCTCATACCAAACCGTCTGATTTTTCCCAGCTCTGCTTAACACAAGTTTCTGTGTGCCTGTGTAAAGCTAATATTTTCTTCACAAATTTTCAATATTTTCTTCTTATTCTGTTATGCAGTAAGGGCTGGTGAAGACTGGTATTTTGTTCCTATGGTTCCTCTATTTTAACTGATCACAGTTTTGTATTGCTTCAGTTTCTGGATAAAACATTCCAGACTTGGTTTCTGCCAGAGTTAATACTGGGGGAAAATCTGTGCGAAATATTTCCCTTTTCTCAACTAAGAGATTAGTATACTTTCTATTTTAACAAATAGCTCTATTAATGGGGGAATTGCTGAAGCCTGTTATTTTCAAGTCCGACATTCTTGGCACATTCACACACTCTTGTTCCCTTCCATGTCTCCCAGCCATCCCTGACCCATCTCCTCATCGTCGCAAATCTATCTGTCCCTTGATTTCCAGCCTGGGCAACAAGCAGTAGGTACTATGGCTGGCACACACATGGGCTTAGTCCATAGCCAGCCATTGCCTCCTAGCTCTTAGGCCAGCCAGCCGGTGAGGATAGAGCTGGATTCTCCCTGCCCCTTCCTTCAAAAGAGGCAACAAGAGGATGCATCTCTGCTACCCATCTATTGATTTTCTCAGACCTTAGTATCTCTGTAATCACTATTCCTTTGTTAGCTTTGACTGAATTGCTTAAATAGGTCAAATGTACTAAGGAGGAGACTGATGGACAACCACCACATTACAGCATATGTTTCATTGCCTTAGGAAAGTAGACTAAAATCATTCTTCCATGTTTTTTTTTGTTTTTTTTTTTTTTTAATTATTTTAACAACTGTTGAAGCCAGTGTGTGAGGGATGGTTACAAGGGATTTTTTTTTCTGATTATACAGTATTAAAATAACACGGGGAAACTGCCATTTATTCAGTGGAACATACTACTTCAAACATTACTGTAAATGAAAAAACAAACAAACAAAAACCAACAACCACAATACTCAATCTAAGCTCAACCAAGCAGTTGACTTGCCATTCTCTTGTCAGAATCTGAGCAACTTCTGCTTTCAGAAAATTCAGATTTGAACCAAATGTTGAAGAAACAGGTCTTTAATCAAAAACTGTTCCATACCAACAACACACACTACAAAGTTAGATATATTGCTGCACTAACTGCATAGGCTTCAATCTTGCATTTGCCGATTCCTAAGGATGAGCCCCATACTTGTTCCCTGTATACATTTGCACTGTAATAGAAGATTTAATTACACAGTGTTATTGAACTTGCAACATTAACAAAGAACAAAGTAAAAGATGGCTGGAAGAAAGTTATTTAATATTCAAAGCATTAAAATAACGCTCAGGAAAACTGGGTTTTATTCTTGATTCTGCCACAGGCTTCTTCAATGTTGCTGAATAAGACTTTTTTATTATAAGTCACAAAGAAATTAAATGAAATCTGCATAGAGAATTTTAATTCCAACATTTAACTAATTTTTGAGTGTTTGATGTTGTAGCCTTAGTGCTTTTGAAATTAATTCTGTCTGAGTTCTGAGACAGATTTGTCATGTTGTTATCTCAGTACTTCAGGGTTTACTTAAGGAAAACAAAACTGCAGCAATTGAAATTGCCTATACAGTAGATTTCAGAAAATGTGTGATATATAAAAATATATAAAATATAAAAAAAATATTAAAAATATATAAAAATATATGTAAAATATATTCAGAAATTTGTGTCTGGTTTTCTTTAACACATGGAATTATGCATGTAAAATCTGTGTTATCATAATGAAATGTAAAGCTGGCTAGGGATCACTGAGTGAGCAAAGCATCATGCTTTCTTAAAACGATTCATCAGGCTGTACTATTCCCTGCTTTCTCATGTCTTATTGGGAGATGAAATGATCAGAAGACCTTAAGGTCACAAAAAGTTGATTCATACTAGAAATAGGATTGATAGTCGCTTACAATATTTTTGTGGTGGAAAGATACTCAGAAGGCAGAGAACAAAATCGATCTCATAAAATGTAGTCGTACTTCTGAACCGTAGGTGGCAGCAGTAATTGTACGGACCATGGGCAACACGTGTGCATCATTCTTTCTAAAAATATAGGGTTTTTGAAATATGTGGTGGTGTGATAACTGTCAGTCATTGCTCCAGAAGGAATTCTGAAGGGACTGGAGCTGTTGAACAAAAATGCATTAGTTATAACAAGAGTCAACATTTCCACTACTAACAAATACCAAGTATAACTTATAATAAAAGCTCAGCTGCATAGAAGGGCTGAGAGAATGAGCATGGAAAGGCCCCAGAATAATTGTCTAATCTTAACATAAATTACTTCATATGCTGTTTGTTACAAAATGAATAGATTAGATTATAACCAGTATAATTCGATATTTTAAATTTGCCCTCATCATTATATTTCCTTGTGACTTAAACAAGAGATACTGTTTTTTGGAGTTTTATACCATATATCATGATTTACACCTTCCCAGAATAATTATGCACTTCTAAGCTGAAATTGTATGTACAAACCAAGAATTGTACCTATGAAAACTTAAGAGACAAAGGACACTTTGTCTTCCACAGTATTACACGTGCTTCTTTCCAGTATCTGGTTCTGCCCTTTGCTTTACGAGCACTGGAGGAAGACTGCAGTACCTGTTTTCTGAAATGTGGGTTGTCTTTGTCCAGCATGGGACCAAAAAAATCAGTACATATAATTACATGGTTTGGAGAATGACAGTAGAGTGCCATCAGAACCCATCAGAACCCCTTTAAAGCAAGAAGCAATCAGGAATGGTTACATAGATGTTAGCTCTGTAGGAAGAACAACAGATAAGGTGGCAGCTGTAACTTTATTATCTGCGGTTAAGAGCTTTTTTGCACGCATGGACATAAGTTACAATAGATCTTAATTCAGAAAGAGAAGAAACTTGGAGAAAAAGCTTTTTCAGAGAGCCCGTGGTTTGACCAAAAAGCCCCCAGACAAATAAAATCCCAAACTTCCCATCAAGATATTAAAAAAATTGTCATGGTGGTTAAGTCACATCACTAGAAAAATAAGTTAACAGAGCCTCATGATAAAGTATGGAAATAACCTGATGCTTTTTCCCTGTATATATTCAGATTCTAAGAACCGGATTCAGTATAACAGTAAAGGTAGTAGTTTAGATGCATGTTTCAACAAAGGTTTGAGAAGCCACAGAAATTTAAAAAATGTGCAAGCTTGGGTTCCATTTTTCAGGAAGGGGGATTACTAACATTTAAAATAGAGGTCCGTGAAGTTAACACCTTTCAGTATTTCAAACATAGGATATCGTCCTTACTTTGGCACTCTATACTTGTATGAAAGAGGGAAGAATTAATTTTAATCTGTCATAGGTTCTGGGCAGACTCTGTAGCACCTGGTTGATGATTTTTTTTTTTTTTCATGTTTCAGACTACTTTTATTTTATTAAGAGATACTGTTAAGGGAAAAAACAAAGTTCTAAAATTACGGACTACTTTCAGATAATCATGGATTAAGTCTTCACAGCTATCTATGATAAACATTCTGCTTATGTAAGGTTTAATGTTATTTTTCTTCTGTGTAAGATAGATCAAAAGATGTATTTCTTGGGGTGGAACAGGACAGCCCTGAATGCCAACTTTCTCTCCAAAGAATGCCAAAAAGAATAATAGCAGTACGATAATCTTGATTAAAGCTGACTATGAGTAGGTACTTTGAGAAATTTAGCCACGAGCTGTATAAGTACTTGATTAATCACATACAAATTTATCTGTAGGCTATGCTACAATAACCAGGCATGGTGAATTAGAGGGAAAGTCAGTTTTCATCTCTTTCAAAGTGATGTTTCCTGCCATAGTGAGGCAAATCTCCTGAAGTAACTTTGCCATTTATACTGAAATCCTGCTTTGCTGTCAGCTGAGCTGAGGGTATTCTTAGCCAGTTAATATGCACGTCAGTATAATGCAGCTGCTCTACAGTGTTTTACATTATGAAAGTAGGACAGACTGGAGTTATTAGCAGTCACCAGGTTATTTCTTCATCAGAGCAGTGCTGGTTAATACTTGCCAGGAGGTATTGCTTTCTGCCTTTTTTCTCTCACAGTTGACTAAAAAAAAAGAGAAAAAAAGCTCCAGAATGGCTGGGAACCACACTGGCTCTTACGATTGACAAAATTAAAACTCAGATGCTGACAGGCATCTGTCTATCTACATTCCCACTTCATGTGGATTAGATGTCTGAAACAGTGAAAGTACTTTTATTTTGCTGAATTTGAGTTACTTTTTAAATTTGTCTAATGTTTAAAATAAAAGCAGTAAGTTCACTTTAATGAGAAAAGTTCTTTATTATAAAACTACAAAAAAATGGTGATAGAATGCATTTTCTGGGTTTTGTTTCTGCTATCTTTCAGAGTAGATCTACAAAGCTAAGTTGCAGGAAGGAGCAGTAAAGGATTGGGATAATAAAAGAAGGGATTTTTAAGCTTTTTTTTTCTTTTTCATGGCATAGCTGCTCTTTCTAATGACTTGTCTAAAACTGTATTTCCTCAGACCATTTGGTCAAAGTGAAATCTCTCTCTCTTACCCGTAGTTCTGTAGAACTGTTCCAAGTTTGTTTATCTGATAGAAATACAGTTCTGAGTTTATACCAAATATAACCATGATGACTTGGCTGCCTTCTTCTTAGCTTTCTGAGATGGAAAATTACAGTGGGCCATTCTTTTCTCTAGAAACTTCTGCATTCGCATTCCTATTTTATTCTTTAGTTTGCATGTTATTTCCATTTTGATGGAAATAACATTCCCTGCATGTTACTGCTTTTTTAAGACTACAGGTCATGTGAGAAGTATTTCCAGCTCTGCTTTGTGTTTTCATAGAGTTCGTTCATGAAATAATATACACCTGGTATTCAAAACATCTTTCTAAATTGCTTCCTGCTTATCTGTTGTAAATTTTGGAGCTAGAGCTGTAATACCTGGTGCTTAAAAGCCAGAATTACTAATTAGGCAGTGTCAACCAGACCTCTTTCAGAAGTGTATTTAAGTGCTTTCAGAGACTTCTTTGGCCCCAAATGTACAGCTATAAGGTACATCAGTATAAAATATACATTCAGAGTTTATTGTTTTAGCTGCATAATTAGGATTTTCAGCTACAAATATGCATTTTCATTGTCAAATAGTCCAGATTTTACCAAAAGCATGAGCTGTGTCTTATTATATTCACAAAGATAAATGTTAGTTTTATAAGACATCCTCTGAATTGGTGAACGAGAAGATCATTATCTAGATTTGACTGGTAAGTGGTATAACTATATTATATAGATAGTACTCTTAGAAAGTGACCAGTACAAAAAAAAATCCAGAAATTATCTCAAACACAATGTGGAGTCCTTCTTGTAAATGTTAATGCTAACAGTACAAAGACAGCTTAGTTAATGCTGTGCTAGTAGCATCTGGGAATGATGCAAGGACATTAGGTATTCAACTGGTGTTTCAAAGCATGTACTATTAGCATCTCAAACAAGCCTCTTACAAAGAGTGTAATTGGATAGCTGATGAATTGAGAATGATCCTTCACAATTTCTTTGATTTGCCTTTCTTCCAAATAATCTCTTTGGTCTTCCTTAGGATTTAGGATAATCTTTGTTCTACAGTCCAGGAGTTTCCCTTGGATGAAATCTGAGAGTTTTAGCGGAGCACAAGGCCAAATAGCAAGCTTTCTCTGAAATTAAGGATTAATATTGTCTTACTACAAATACATTAACTGTCATTGACTACCTGGGAATGATGAGCTGGTGCTTTATACATATTCTGTACTCCAACAAATGCAACAACTACAGAAGTTATACCATTTCAATTTATATTTCCCCCAACTTTCAGAATCCCAATGAAGCATAGCAGTACACAGCAAGACATGAACTGCAAGAAGAAGTTTATACGGCAGAATTTCATTAAGCTTGACCTTTTTCTTTAGATGTTATACTTCCTAAAACTGAAATGCAGCACTGGTGTTGTATTGTGTGATAGCATCTTCATTCTCTTGCTATACAAAGTTCAGGGCAAATTTGCTGCTGAAGTTAGAACTACTGTTATGTCAGATTGTGCACCTGTGCTCGCACTGCTGTTCTGCAATATGTCCACCTGACATTAGTCAGCTACAAGACAGAGAACAGCAAATTCAATTCACAAACGTGTATCATTATTAACAGTGACGGCAAGAGAGCCTTGCACTGAATGTGATATACATACTGCCTATCTTTTTGCTTTGTGAGCCCAGTCCTGGAGATAGCAGCAGGAGCGATGCTTCTATGAAAGTTTTGGTGCCAGACCTCACAGTACTAATGGAGTCAGCTTTAGTCACCCTGTGTCTGATGGCCAGCGTACAATTATGTTTGCTGGGTCAGGCATTCCCAGGATTCAGCTTGTTTGGCTCAGTCAAAGCCTGAAGTCTGATTTTGTTCAGAGACCACAACAAAATCAGAAGGCTTGAGCATTCTCAGGCTGTACTTAGGAACTTAGCAGTATTTTACTAGCTGAGTCATACTAAAGTCCAGATTACAAGCATTCAATGAATTGCAAAATGGCTCCTTCAAAAAGGTTTCCTTGTTGGAGTAGAAAGTGTTGATGAGCAACTATTTCAGCCTGGAAGGCAGAAGTCTTTCCCTTTTCATCCGTTGGCTCATCTTGAGTTTGCACAGGTTCAGTGTTAATAAGCGTGAATGGGGTTGAAACCTCATTGCATGTGTATGTATATACATACACACAAATTTGACTGTGGCATACGGCTTTTTAAACTGAGTGGAAAAATACAAATAATTTTAGATGTATGTCTTGAGAGTGAAAGACAGAGAAATATAATTATTGTTGCAGATGTATTATTAATACTTTATTGTATATTTTGGACTTGTACTCTTGGATTTCTAATTTCTTGCTTAAGGTGAATAATTGTTTATAGGATGAATAATTGTTTAATTGAGAGGAATTTAGTAAGCTTTTTAATATAGTCATGTTAGATTGTGTTATAAAGCAAGAGAAGTTATCATAAAATTTGATTTATTACCATTAATTAATTTCCCATTTACATTCAGGGACATCCCAGAGTTTAAATTTTATAGTTATGACAATAACAGACACTGGAGATTCTTCTCAGTCTCTTTTAATTGAAACACTACCTGTGTAGGAATATTCTGACATAATTATTTAATTTAGAGAATACATGGTACATTTTTCGGGAGAATGAGAGATACTGGCTTGGTATAATTATGAATATTCCATTCAAGTCAGAACAAGACTGCAAGGAAACACATTTTACTGAAGGGACATGTTACACTGCAAAGTCCCTCCTGTTGTTATTTAAAGGTAATTAAGTCTGAAACCACCTAAATGTGTAGAGTTCCTATTTAACGTATGCTCCTAGTTAATGTTCCTATTTAAGGTATGTTTAAAGTCCCCTTTATTCACATGTTTTGAACAAAGGCCACAAGAGCCTCGTGTCTCACTAGCAGCTGGTGCTACTTTGTCCACAGTTCTCTCCTGTCACAGCTGTGGGAAAGAAAGAAGATATGAAACAGAATACATTATGATTTAGACTGACTAGAATGATTTAGAAGATTATGACAAGAGTATATTTGAATTTTCCAAGGGAAGTGATGGAAGGAAACATACTGTAGCCACATTTAAACTTACCTTAGGAGAGCAACTAATCTTCATCAGCTAAGTGTGGCAGTAAAAGATCAGTCATCACTCATCCTTCTGCAGAGTCTACTCTCTGTAGGTAACCTTCAAACCATGCTTTTTTTTTTTTAATAAGTTCATCACTTGCTTTAGACATGCAGTGGGAGAGGGAGAGCAAAGAGAAACTGAACAAGTTGCATTAGGCATGGAACAAGTCAGACTTCCAGTTAGACAGGCACTTAGAGTGCATTATTCTGACATATCGTATATCAAAGTGTGACTGGGTTTGCTAACCCATATATTAGAGACAAGCAGCCTCCTCATTTGTTATCTAGAAACTAAGATCCTAATCCTGCACTTCAAAAGAACTTTTATAATCATCTATGCCTATGGAAGGTAAGTAAAATGCTACCTACTCAAAATAATGTTGACTAACATTGATATTGCATAAATACACATGATTATGTAAAGCGTAAACTTGCAGAATCACAGAATAGTTGAGGATGGAAGGGACCATGTTGGAGGTCATCTCATTCAGCCTCCCTGCTCAAGAAGGGTCACCGAGAGCAGGTTGCCCACGACCTACGTCCACTAACAGCTCCTCTGAAAGGAACTCACTGATGGGTGACATCGCTTTGCAATTAGATGAAGTGGATCACAGCGGTTTCCCAGAAAGAATCTTAAAGCTAAACTTTCTACTGGAGCAGATAAACTGATTCTGCCCTGTCACACATCACCTCAGCTCAAAGAGCACGAAAGAACAGAAAGAGAAGATATCTCTGTGAATGGCTAAAGTGGACTGTTCATAGGACTGTCCATATTGGTGAATGCAAATGAAAATAGTAGCACCCTAACTTGCAAGATGAATCCATTAAAACAGAAGAAAAGCTTAGAAACTATGTTAATACTATACTAATGAGGATTCCTCCTTGGTGCTTGCACTATTGTCACTACAGTGGCAAAGGGAGGAATATGGGTCTCTGCGTATGCCCTACCACCCATCTAAGAGCTGGGACATGGGAGTTCAGCACAAGTCTGTCTAGTTTGCAATGCAGTTAGAATTCACCAGATGGGGCTAATACAGCAAATATAAATATTCTCTATCGAAATCATTCTGAAGAAATATAGATAGATAGGTAGAGAGAACAATATATACTTGTATATACGGCACAGGAGTTATAACCTTCCAAAAGTCTTTTTTTTTTTTTTTTTTGAGGTTAACCCTCTCAATGAAATCATTATTTAAAACAGATATTTTATGTTGATAATTTTATATGAATTATATGTTTAACTATTCAGCCATTAACCACCACCACTCCCCAAAACAATAGCTGTCTTAGGAAATATGCAGGTTTCTTATTTCAGTATTATTTTAAAACTCTAAACAACTATAAAGCCACAAATATAAAAATGGAAGGGTATATGTTGTCTGATTCCTAGATATGATGCTTTTTTCTGTCTTTAAATAAAAATACAAATAAGAGTTGTAAAAATTAGTCTAAGCTTATAAATGCATATGGCTTTCCTTTATTGACATGGTACATGACTGATCTTGTCTCCTAAGTGCATTTCCTGGATCTAGTTTCATGTAGAGACTCTGAACATATTTAGACATTACAGTGAAGTTGTAGTTAATCTATTTAAAAAAAAAAAATCCCTGCATGCATTGCATCTCTCAAATGTCCTTATCTATGTTAAATCATTGAATCAGAAAGTTAGTACTGAAAATTGAAAGTAATTGTCTGTGAAAAGTCAGATTGACATTCTCTATATTCTGCCATGTCTTTATTAAATGATTCTATCATTGTTGCCGCCAATGGGGATGAAAATATATGTTAAAATTTAGTCTGTATCTACCCTATATTTGATTTTAGCATGTTATACCTACTTATAAAAATAAAAATAACAGTGAATAAATATACATCAAATGGCACTTAACCCACTGAACAAATATTGGCAAATGACAAATCATATTATAGCTAGCACTTGGTCACAGAAAGATGGAGGCAAAAAACAAGGAATGTCACGGTAATGTGCATACTTGATTAAATGATTACTGATAAGTATACGTTACCTAAGAATATAATATTGTATGAGCTGGATAAGGATGGTAGTTTCAGGTAAACAAGAAGAGCAGGGACCCAATAATCCCATCACTTGCAGTAGGAGAAAGAGAGTAAGAGAGAAACTAAGCAAGTTTCATTAGGCATGGAGCAAGTCAGACTTCCAGTTAGACAGGCACTTACAGTGCTGAAAGCTTCAGTGCTGATAATTTTTCATGAATTTAAATTTTTGTGTGATGAAATTATAAGAGACATATGATAATGACAAAAGAATATATGTTATAGCAATAAATTCTCATTCTCCTCAGCCAATCCCTCTTCTCTTTGCCTTGTAGATCACAAAATCCCTGTCACACAAAAAATAAAAAATAAAAAATAAAAAATTCCACTTTGATGAAAAAATTGTATTGGGAAGTTTTGTCTGAACAGTTCCACAGTTCCACTCACCAATCTTCCAGTTCCCAGCTATGATTAAGTTTTAGACACCAGATGGATGTCCAAGACTTGTGAATATAACTTCTTGCCTTGCAAATGAATGTCATGAGCATGACCATAATAACAACCATAATGAAGCCAGCATACAATTCAGAGAAATGAGCTCTCCTTTCTATAAACATGCAATGATTCAACTAGCGCTGAATGAACAGCCTGTGCTATACAGCATCCAAAGCTTCTATGCTTCAGTGAGCTCGTAGAAAAGCTCATCAAAAGTTCCAATAGAAGATCATCTATCTAAAACTTCAGTGCTTCATCTAAAACAATTTGGAGTCAGTCATTCAGGCCATGGAATTGAAATTACACTTGCGACACTGATGAAGGATCTCCTTTGTGAGAAACACTCTGTAGCCAATACCAGAGGCTCAGGCGAGGATCTCGGTGAAGTAGCGTTTTTATTCGCGATTGCAATGGTGGGCATCTCACAAGCAGGAGAGCGCAATTGCTAATGACATAGCACAGTTTATATACTTTATTTCACGACAATCAGGACCCTCCCCTGTTTCCCCATTGACTGGGTACTCCAGGTTCACAACCTATCCGACGCTTCACAGATCATACATGGCTTTCAGTTGCCAGCCTCTTATTTTTCAAGTTTCTTGTAACTTTTCACTCTGTGAGGTGGTAATATTTCTTCCCTTATCTGACTTGACACCATGATTCTCGCCTAAGTCCATTAAGGAATCTGGTTGTCTGCATTTTATGAGCTGGTCTGACCACTGCAAGCACCACATGCCTTTCTCCTAAAAAATGTAACATCTCTTTGCAAAAATACACTCTTTCTTACAATTCCCTCCTCTTTTCTTTCTACTAGCTGGTTGTTGTCTGCATTTTACAAGGTTGCCTAGTAAGCTTTCTTAACACTGCAAGCACACCTCAACATCACATTCCCTCCTCCTAAACAATGTAACATCTCCTTGCAAAAACACAAAAACACTCTTTCTTACACCTTCTAAGACTCAACAGAAAGCAGATAGCCATTCTTACTCTGAAGCTCTCTGCAGCATGTTTATTTTGAGATAATACTGTCTCATGTGAGAAAGGTGATAAAGGGATGCAGAACATGCTAACAAGCTTTCAGTCCCTCCTTGAGAAATACACCAAAGCAATGGAAAAATAACTCTATGGAGATACTCTTAGCTTGTGGATTTCTAGATTAATCCTCTCTCCAGTCTTTTTCAGAAAACAAGCTTGAGTGCCAGCAAACAGCATACAGAAGAACAACAACTTTGTTCTTGCCAAAGTGCTAAATCTAGGCACTAGGCAGTTGAGTAGTCAGGACAGACAACCCATGCATTAACAAGCAAGCTTTACTGAATATGTATACAGCTATGCAAAACTAAACCATGATATGTAATTGCTATTAACAAGACCTCATCATCATTTAAGTAGATGGCCTGGGGGAGACTGGGGAACCTAGGATAAATGTAAGACATCTACAGATCTCTTTAAAGTGCAAAATATTCAGAGGCACTTGACTCTGGCCACTTTTTAGGCAAACAAAGAACTTACTTAGTTCTTTGTTTTAGGCTGGTAATGCTTCCCTTTCCTTAGCTGTTTAAGTCTGTTCTTTCCAAGGACACTTTTCTCAGCTTTCCTTATTTCCTGTTCTGCTTAAGGGAGACTTAAATCACATAATGGCAGCCACTTTTCTTGTTAATTTGCATGGACGACTGACTGTTAACTAACTGTTGCTCACACCAACTACAGGTTGCCGGGCTGACCTGCAAAACCTATCAACAATCATGTATAATCACAACATGACCACCAAGATGACCTGCCCAATGAAAACCAGCTGGATGAAATAGCTGGTTGTGATGAGCAGAGAAAATAATTTTGAAGCATTTACATACTGGATATTTTGTTGCTTCAGTTACAAACACGAGTGGCTATTGCACACTGCAATTTAGGCGTGTTCTTGGCCTTGACGGCACTGAATTCTCACACTGCAGCACTGATAAGCATCACTGTCTAGAAATTCCAGTTTTGTAAGGAACTCAATTATTGCTGCTGGACAACAATCAGACCTTCCTTATTCACAGCTTTGTCATTCCTCAGCTGGATTACAGCACTACTGTGCTGTATGGATAATATGTCTTCCATATCTAGGGAGTTTTGAGAAGTACATAATGCTGTAGCACACTTTAGAAACACAAGCTATTTGCAGGCATATCAAACCAATCTCTCTGGCTTTCCATAGAATTTAAATTAAGTTCATAATCTCAGCCTTATCTTCAGAGAACGTAATTTCCAGGCTAGCTAAGGCTTCAAGATAACAACTGTTTTTGACAAGAATGGCAGTCTTCACTAAGAAGGTAAGCTAGACTGTTCAGGAGACAACATTCAGAGAGCTGATTGCAAACAGTAAAATGAACTCCTTCAAGGACACAACAGAGTTCATTGTCATCCAATCCCAACTGCAAAGCAGATTTCTTTTACCTTGCCTTCTTTAACACAAACGTTTGTTTTTAAAAATATCCATATATTTTTAAGTAATGAAACCCCAAAACCCCCTCTGTCAGGCACCAAGCCTAACAGAGTTCAAGAAGCGTTTGGACTACGCTCTCAGACACATAGACACATGGTCTGATTTTGGGTTGCCCTTTAGGGACCTAGGAGTTGGACTTGATGATCCTTGTGGGTCCCTTCCAACTCGGGATATCCTATGACTCTGTGAACTATGAAAACAATTTTTTTCACATGCTTTTGTTCCTGTGGAGGGATGAAAGCACAAAAATGCACAATGTGTTCTAGCTTAGCAGAGACTTTTTTTTGCTTTCCTAACACTCTTTTGTTTTGTAATGCATATCACAATGCATTATCATATGTATTTAGTGTTAATAATATGTAGTGGTTAAGAAGAGATTCTTAATGCAAATAGGGACTTATGAACTGATATTGTTTAAAACTATGTCATAAACAATATTTTCTCATCATGAAAGTAAGTTAGATGTACTTTGAAGTCCACGTAAGTCATTGGAAATGTATTTCCAACATCACAATTGGTTTTCTTTTCCCTATATTAAATAGAACTTGCATGCCATTCTCCTTCCCAACATTAATCTTCTGACTAGTTCAAATTTGTTGCTTACGTATCTGCGTATACCTGTGTCAGCTGGTAATTCACACACATTCATAATTTGGTGAGAAGTAACACATTGCAAAGCTTCTGATACTCTGAAGCCAGTCACCCACTAAATACCTAAATTCTTTTTGGCATCAGTAATCCAAGCAAGACGTGGCAGAGGGCCTACAGTTGATAGACACCACAGAGATGGTCTGCTGATTCCCGCCTCATAATCTGCAGGCAGTGCATGCTAGAATAGATACTTTTATCATGATGGAATATGGTGTAGTCACAATCCTTTTTTTTTTTTTTTTTTTTGCTCAGAAGAGCTGATAAAAGCGTCACTGATCTCAGTTGTTGTACTTTTAGGCAAGTAACAGATGGCATTCAAATTCAAGCATAGAAAAGTTTTGCTAATAACTGTACTTGTATCACCTAAGATTTAAGGCTCCAGTTTCCTCATGGCCAGCAAAAGCACTATTAATACTGCAGCCTGAAATGCTGCAGGACCAATTTATGCTCTGCATAAATCAATCTCAAAGAACCACACTATTTTATTAATGTTAGTGAATTTTGCTCATGTCTGCTTTCCTACTTACCAAAACATTTGTGAGAAATACAGGCACAATACAGCAGTGATTCTGCCTGAATTCCACCCTCTGATTGTGCATACAAAACAACACATCTATGGGTGTCCTAATGGGATCATTTCAGAACTATAATCTTCAGTTAGCTTGAAACAGAAGAATTTACAAGTGGTACAGAGATCTTTTTCATAAGGCTTATCACTGTAATCTCTTTTTTTCCCATTCTTTAACCAAGTATTTGGTGAGGATTGTTGATGGGGCTGTACAATAGCATTCTTGTGACTTGCAGCTGTGTTTTTCAAATGAATATTTGTCTTGGATTCTCTGTGGAATCTCTCAGCAGCTTTTATTGATGTTTCTTGGTAAATGTTAAACGCTACATCAGTTCTTTGACTTTCTGCACCATCATGTACTGCTGATAACCAGGTACATGTTAACTTTGTTTATTCTTTGGATCGCACTCATTCCACCAGTGATAGATGGCCTGCTGTGTTTTCGGGACAATTTGCATTCCACACAATCCCTCTACCAAAGCTGCCTGCTTTATTGTTTAAAGTGATCTACCCAATGTTGTCAGTGTGTAATGAATAAGACATACTGAGTATGCCAACTTGGAGCAACACTTTTTTGGGTTAAATCTTTGTCTGTTTTGAATATTATTGTCATTTAGAGGTCCTTGCACTTCCTGCTCTTCTTTTTATGATGGAAAACATTCTGACCTTCACTCTGGAAGTCCATTCATGAAATTTATGTATGTAAGAACCACTCTCTAGATGAAGACTCTTAAAATAATTGCAGGTCTGCTCACCTGCTTCATGTGCTCCTAGGAGGATATCAACACCATGTGGCAGCTGGGTGATAAACTGACAAGATCTATTGGTTATTACTGATTGGCTTTATCTTAAGAATTTCAAGCAAGGCTTCAATACCTGTCCTCATTACAGTTTTATTATCTGTACTTGTTCAGATATTCACTAAGTTATATACGCTACTCCACATGACTTCACCTGGAGATCTTCAGCCGTTTCATGCCCCTTAGTTACCTTGTACTAATATTCTGATGATCAGCAACAAGGTAGTATTTAGCTTCAAACTAAATCCCTTTAAACTAAACTGATTTGAAAATAAATTCCTTTAACCCCCTCGAGTCTAAGTGGGCTTCTCTGATTGAGCTGATCTAGTGGAAAGAAAGTGAGGTTCTGCTTCCCTCCTGCTCTGCATTCCCATCCTCTCCCTTACACAGTTGGTGTTTTTCATCTATCCTGATTCATTTCACACTTGCAAGGGGGTTAATTCTCTACCCCAGTATCTTTCAGAAGTGGCTCATCACAAGGTCAGATGAGCACCACTGCTGGTGAAGGAAGTACCAGCAGATAGTCACAGTCAAGAGAAAAGAGAGCAGGACAACCCCTTTGGTAGCAGCCACATTAGAGCAACTCAGCTATAGTGTGAAACTGAAAGTGTGTTATTATAAGGTGATCTAACTCTGCGCTGACCTTCCCCCAGCTGCATATTCCCAACTCCTTCCTTATGTTGGCTCTAGCAGTTCTGTGACAAATTGGACCAGCTTAGTTACTGCTCAACAGTTTGCTTACCTGACCGAGAGCCTGTCATTTCTTTGGTCGGATTAGTTTTCAAGCTGATCTGACTCACCGTTTTGTTGCATGACTACTGGAACTGATGCAAGGGAGGTAATGAAAATATGCACCTGAAGACAGAGGAGACCAAATGCCTTTTTTATTTTTTTTAACAGCTGGAGATCAGTCTTTGATTAGCTTAAGCCAACCATGAGGAGGCTGCAGTTAGACAAACTGAGCTGAAACTGTCGCCAGAAGAAAGAGTCTTGCCTCCCCAGTGAAAAACCCCCTTCCCACCCGATTCCACTTCCTCCCTTGTGCCAGCCGGGGCCAGACCCGCTTCCCCGAGCAGCGCGGCTGGCCGCGTGGCTGCCCGAGGATCACAGCACCGCAGCCAGTTACCGCCGACCTGTTTTTCGGGCTAACGCTCAGCTGGGTCAACTCCCCAGCCCGGCCCTGCGTACGGCCGGCAGTTTAAACAAGCGCAGTCTCCTTTCGGGCCACCGCGGGCCCGACTTGAGGCGTCACACTACGCTTGCGTTCGCTCTCTCTTAACCGACTCACCCACGAGCCTCCCGCCAGCCCCCTGCCCGCCGCCGCCATCTTGAGCGCCCCCTCAGCGGGCGACCACCGCCCGCCCCAGCCCCGCCCCGCCTCCCCGCGAGGCCCCGCCCAAGGGCAGGCAGCCCAGCGCATGCGCAGAGGCGCAGTAAACAGCGGCCGCCGCTCCTCCCCCTTACGCCGTTTGCGTGGCCGCCTCCGCGCAGGGCCGCCCGAGCGCCGGCGGCGGCGGCGGTTGCGCAGTGGAGCTACATCCGGGCACTGGGGCAGGATGAATGCTCCTTTCCAAGATGGCGGCGGAGGGAGGAGGGAAGGAGATGAACGAGATTAAGACCCAGTTCACCACCCGGGAGGGGCTGTACAAGCTGCTGAGCCACTCGGAGTACAGCCGGCCTAACCGGGTGCCCTTCAACTCGCAGGGCTCCAACCCGGTCCGCGTTTCCTTCGTCAACGTCAACGACCAGAGCGGCAACGGGGACCGGCTCTGCTTCAATGTGGGCCGGGAGCTCTACTTCTACATCTACAAGGGGGTCCGCAAGGTACNGCCGGGCCCGGCTGCGGCTGCTGTGCCGGGTAACCCGCTCGTGAGGCGGCGGTGAGAGCCAGGGGAGCGGAGGCCCGGGCCGGAGGGCAGCCTGAGGGGGGCTGGCGCCGGCTCAGGGCCGGTGGGGTATGGCAAATTGGGTGTCAGCAGCGGTAGGTGCGTGTGGGGGCTCTTTGGAGGGACGCGATTCCTTGGGCCCTCGCTGGCGTGCAGGAATGAGGGGTGGATTTCCAGTAGCAAGGCAGCTCTGGGCCTTCTTCACCTGCTGCTTCAGGTCTGAGTTTGCTGGACGCTAATGCCTGGCATGATTGTGGTGGTGTCAAATCCCTGCAGTTAGTACAGTGGGCAGAGGATATATCATAGCTTTGATTGAAGAGCTACAGTCTTCACTGCAATTTTAGGCCTTTCTCATGACTTTGAAGCATGGACTGGCTTTAGGATTGTTCCTAAATGGCAGCAGTGCAGTGAGTGGAGTTTTAAATGTCAGATAGTTAATGCAGAGAAAGTTCTTTTTACAAGAAAGAATCGTTGATGCAACTTGAGATAGACTCCTTAACAGTTAACATTTGATGCAGGACTAATAGTGCATACATTTGATGTTTAAGGTCACTGTATTTATGAACAAACTCTTTATACTTGCTGTTTCTTAGAGTCCTTGATTTTTATGGCATTTAGAGAAGAATTCAGAATTTGTCATGCTGTGTGAATGTGTCACTCAGTATATGTAAACACAAGCAGAATGATTGTTAGGTTTATATTTCAAAAAATGGGTGTTCATTATCTTATATACTTGAGATTCAGCTGCTGTAAGGTGAGTACTTTGAAACCTTCTTGCGTTTACTCCACCATACAACAGGGGATGAAGGCACAGAGAGCTAGTGATGTACCTAAGGCTGTGCAGAAAGCTTGTAGGTGAGCAAAGAGTCATACCTGAATCTACAAACTTCTAAGCCAGTGCTCAAATCACTGCTTCTCTGTATAAAATGTAAGCAGCAACTGGAGAATAAAGTCTATCTTCTTATCTGTTGACTGTGACTTGACAGATCTAGTCCTATATAATTATATGGAAAAGTGTGTATGGATTTTAGTTTCACACTTCAATGATTTTTCATAATTTAGTTGTTTTAAATAATACTTAAGACAACAGTTTCTTTAAGCGTCTGATGAGTGTTTTGTATCAAGCAGTAATTGCTATTTTTAAGCAATTGCTGTCTCTACTATTTACAAGCTATTATGGCAGTATCTGTGTAAATCTGTCATTTAAACTATTGCCATGTTTGGGTTCTGATATCTTAAGTTTGTTTTTCTATACCAAGTAACTGTAGAGTTCTCTTGCATATTACAGAGCAGGCCTTTATGTAGTTTAGTAATGGTACATGTGATTCTTGCAAGTTGTCTTAGTCATCTCTTGCCACACTTAAATAAAAATAAAATCTAAAGCTTGGAACTGCGTTGAAAATAGGGAAATGAATAATGTTTTCAAATAATAAAAATGGCTTTGAGATTCATATTTAATATTTTTTTCTAGATGCTAAAAGCTGCTTTTGTGATACACAGTAACAAAAAATTTTAGTTTGTCAGATTGTGGACTTCAGAGCTTTGAGATGTATCTGGTATAGCATTATGTATTTTTTTTTCCTCAGAACAATGAATTCTGAACGCTTTGTTCAGAACAGAATTCATTTCAATGAGCTCATAAAATGTTAACAAAATAAAATATATTTTATATGTGTAAAGCTAACTTTAATAATATGAATCTAGAGAACCAACGGAAATAGGTTAAGGAAAGTACCTTAAATGAGAATGGGGAAGATGGACTGTCTTAAACTTGTAATACTTATTTCTTTGGAATTTATTTTAAAGCTGTTCCATTGGAAGTCACTTTTGTTTATGTACAAAGTTGACATAAGAACAGATTGACAGACTTTCAACTGATTATTGAGTTTTTTGGTATCAAAAGTTACCTATTTTGTGGCTATGGTAAAAGGAGAGAGCTATTGTTACGTAAATTGATAGGACATAAATCTGTCTCAAACTGGACAAGCTGTCACTTTGCGTGTGTCCCCTTGGCAGTGGGAGGGGGAGAGGGACTTTATCAGTTGAAGGCCAACCTATTTGTGATCCTCTGCGTAATACAAATGCTAATAACTTACCTGTTATTTCGTAATTATCTAAGTATCCCTTACATTTCCCTAATTACTCCCAGACTGTAATTTTGTCTTCACTTTGGCGCAGTCACTAAAATATCAGAGTACAGGTTGAAGTTAGCGAAGCTGTGCTGTGTATGTATCAGGTAGCTATGATTTTCTGTCTTTGAGGTCTGCTTCTGTTCTTGCTATGGGAATGTTATGCTCTTATTAGAGGACCAGGACTTTATTTTCAAGAGCTGTCTGTTAGATACTGATATAATTCTTGCATCGATAATCCATTGCAGATCAGTGCACATCAAGTAGGAGTTGCACTTGAGCCATGAATGACACTTAAGAATAAATAAGGCTAATATTGAGTCAAAGGTACCACTTGAAAGGATGTTCCTTGACATCAATGATGCTAAGCTTTTTTTTTCTTTTAGTTTCCATTAAATGCTAAATATGTGGCATCTGCTACGTCTAGTTTTTAAATCATCTTTTAAAGTAGACTGCTAATGTCTGTGTTCTGGTTAGGACATTTAACCTATATAAAGACAAAAACTTTTCAAGATGTTTATTTAACCTTGGTCTTTTTTCCAAGAAGCTTGGTTGAAAAATTACATCCACTGACCAGGTCAGCGGTGTGGGGATTGGAGTACCAGTAAGTAATGATAGTAGTTTAGTAGAGAGACAGTTTTGGACAGCATTTTGGACAGCTGGACAGCATTTCAAGCTGTCTTTAGAGATTTTTTTTTTTTTTGAAGCAAAACTGTATTTCCTCACCGATTTGTTCTTTGCTCCCTGTAAAAGGAAGCTGAGTTTTTACTATTTTATTCTTCCATGTTACCATCAAACATTACCCTGAAACAAGTTACCGTGTTTCCATGTATTCCATGGCAATGAAAGCACATCGGTTATAAGTCAGTGCTGTGTTTTTCTTGTTTGTTTTGGTGGGTTTTTTGGTAATGAAACTTACGCAGCTCTCCTTCCCTTAATAAGGCAACGCAGGCTTACCGAAAACTGCTGCTCTTTGATTCAGATCCACTGAAAAAAGGAAGTAAACCTATAGGTTAGTAAGGAGAAATTAAACTGTGATGTAATGAGATGTGGTTGCTTTATTTATGCAAGTATGCAATTATTCTCAACTGCATTGAGTGTCAATGGGCTTTCCCTTTCGCTACTCCTTAACTTTCACATTAAGGCTAGATGCGTACAATGATCTCTTGTTAAACTGAACGGGTAAATTTTCACGAACGGAACTGATCTAGTGACAGCTGAAAATGATGGTCTAGCAATCAAGTATCTTCCTGACAGGGTGCTCCTTTCTCCTTGCTAGCTTTGGCAGCGCTCAACCTCAGGTTGAGCTAGTTCAGCTTGCTAAACCAGCAGCTAAATACTTGCTCTCTTACTGGGTAGATTTTCTCTTGATTTGGTGAGTTATCTGTCTCATCCTGGGGTCAGGTATTAGCAGGCACAGTGACAGCAAAGAAGGGGTTGTGGGGAAAAGGAACAAAGCTGTCCCCTTAAATGGCCTGTGCTGTCAGATTGGATCTGCTGCCTTATGAGGTCTCACCTGAACAAAGTCTTTACTTCAGCCTTAGGTCAGATTCGGAATGATCTGCTCTTTAGGGATTGTTGACCTAATCTTGATTGAGAGCTATATGTGTTACAGGAGACCTTTTCTATTACTTGCTGCTTCACAGAGTAGAATTGTAAGGTAATCATTCAAAAATTATTGATTAAACTATGGTGCATTGATGCTTTGGATGGGCTGCCTTTTTCTGCAGCCCCAAATCAGGAGCGAGGGCTGTTACTTGAGTCTTGCTTAGAAGACAGTCTTGGAGTACTTATCTGGTTTGTAGCAGGCTTTGCAAAATGATTTATTAGTTGATTCATTAGCCTTGAAAAAGAGTGTGCTATCTCATCTTCCTTGCCTTAGGAATGACTGACACAACGAGGCTTTCTAGATTGCTGCTGACATTAACTATCAAATCTGTTTCCCTTTCTAGTTGAAGCTAGTGCATTTTCCTTTAAGAAGTGTGTGTATGATAATTAGTGCATTCTCTGTTTATTGTAAAGGCTTCTGGGCAAGTTAATCTACAACCGGGACTGCAATACAGTCATATAAAGGTACACTGTCTAAGTTTTTACCTCATGTTGGGGTGTTATGGAATTTGAATGTGTAGTTCAGCTTATTGTGTTATATTAAGTTTTTTGCATTGTAATGGAATTCTGACGACCTACTCTTTGCTAACATCTGGCACTGGTTGTTTTTTTTTTTTTTTTTAACTTTCTCACTAAAAAAAGCTTTATTTTCATTTCTACCTTTTTTTTTTTTTTTTTTCTGCAGCTACCTAATGCAGCAGTTTGTCAATAACTATATGACATTATAGTGTGTTGTAATGGTATTGTAGTAGAAATGTGTAGGTGATAAGCTCATGTTGGGGAAGGCATGGAGGGCAGAATCTGACCATCTTTTTAACCTTACATTGGGCAATGGGCTTAGAAATAATTATTTGTACTAAGATGGAGGTAATCTCATATCTTGACTTCTTTTATTAAGAGTTAGCATACTGGTAATCCCTGGTTATCAGTAAAAATACTGATGACATGTAGGATTCTTTCATTTGCAGTTCTCTAAACTACCTTTTTAATGTCTGGCTTGATATTGGAGTCTCTGTTGTCCAGTTGAGAAGTATTATCCTTGGTGATTACTTTCATTCTATAGACTGCTCATCTAGGATCTTGTCTCAACAGCAGAATGATAATGGGTGGCGTTTGTCACTGTGCTTAGTATGTTGCTCTGGGAAGAGTAGCATGAGACAATGCTAGGTCAGAAGCTGGAATCTGCAGAGAGAAACAGCAGCTTTTCTCAAATTGTGGTGGGGAGGCGAGTTTGTGGACTTAAAGATCACTAAGCTGTGTCAGGCCTCCCAAAAAGATGCACATTTTAATGGCATGTATGAGGTATTAAAATACTGAGATTTGTAAAGATCTTTGAAGATATACTTGCTCTGAAGCAGAGTGAAGTATATCTACATCTTTGTGACCAGATCTTAAACAAGAATTCCCCAACCTTCATAATTCTTTTGGTGCTTGGTTTTCATGTTTTTTCCCTAATATCTAAGAAAAAAAACGGGCTGATTGCTGTTTTCTGCTGGGATCATAGAGAGCAGTTGACTATTACCTTTGGCTTTTACATATTTGAAAACTTGTTAGTTTGTCCTGTCACTTTTCCAAAGGAAAATACATCTAGTTCTTTTAATCTTTCTTCTCAGGTCATGACTTCTAAGTGTTTGATTGCTGTTCTCTATATTGGCTTCAACTAACTAGCATTTTTATTTGCAATACCTTAAGTAGTTGTAGTACTTCCACCATGACTTCAGTGCAGAAAAAGGAAGAATAGCTGCCTGCTGTGTCTGTCTTCTAATGTTCTTGCTCACATTTTGAACAATGTTGACATTTTTGAATTCTTGTCATAGTGTTGACTCACTTGGATTGTTTCTTATCATATTGCTGCTTTTCTCCATGCTTTGATTTTTAATTTATAAATACCACATACCATTTTCATTTAATTCTGTTCTACTAGCTTTATTAAAGCATGTTTTTATTTCCAATTCTGTGCTGCATAGTACGAATAATCCTTCTAATCTTGATGTCATTCACAATTTGATGTGTACTGTCATCCATTTAAAAAAAAAAAAGTATCTTAAAAAACATGATACTTAGTTTGGTTGTCGCTATGTCACGTGAGACTTACAAAAGTGTTCCTAATGTCAAGGCATTGTTGCTGACCTTTTTCTTCTAATCCATTTATTTATCAGAAAATAGATTAGTTTGGTGCCAGCTTTTGGCAAATTTTTCTTATATGGGATTTCTTCCTTTATTGTTTAGGTGCTTACAGACATTACTTTGGTGTTTTTCATACCAAAAAAGGGTTGACTACTGTGACTGAATTCTATTACAAAGTGTTCTGCATTGAAATATTTATTTATACTAGAATCAAACATCACTCTTCTCATCAAATGGAAGACAACCAAAGCTGGCCAATAGAACTGCCATAGTAAAGATATCAGAACTTTCCTCAAAGGTTTCTGCTGCCATCCTGCAACTGGAAAAATATTTCTTTTCTGTGCTCTAGGGATTTGCGTAGTCCGCATCCCTTCAGGTGTCCTGCATGTGACACTATTAACCCAATTTATTCCTCTTCAAAAGTGTGTTGTAGGGTTGTTTGCGGTTTTCTTTGGGTTTGTTTGTTGTTTTCTCCAAGAAATCCCTCAACTTGCTGGGGAGCTTTTCTTCTCTATCTTGTAGATAAGAGATATTTTGGAACTGGATTCACCAGTCCTGTGGAGGTATTGTGGCTGGATCAGTAATACGTTACCTGCTGATCTGTGCTTGAGAAGGTATTTGAAAGACTTTTGGAAAATTGTTTCAAGCCTTTAGTAATGGATGTACTTACCAGCCCAGGTTTTATGATGTAGATGGATGTTTTCTTTCTTAATTTTAGCTGGGCTGTACTAAGGGCTGCAAAGACATGTTACAAACTGTCCCTGTAGAGTTTTCTGAAGGGTGGTAGTTTGGTTGTTTTGTTGTTTTTTTTATCCCTTTCTTTCAATGACACTGCTGAGGGAAATAGTGAAGAGTTAATGGCGGATTACAGCAGAAATAGGTAGGTGTAAGAGGTTAACTCCGTCTTGAGGCTTACTCGAGACAGTCCTAGTTCTTCTATATAAGAGGAAATCTAAAGAATAAATAGCTGCTTAAAAATGACACTGTTAAACATTTCTTCCTGTGGAAGAGAACAGCATATTTGCACTTGATGAAGCTTGCAGGATGATTATGCTCTGGGGGCTACTTATGGACTGTAGATAGTGGCATTCGTCTGCAGCGCTTTCACCTTTTCTAGCCTGTGCTTCCAGGCTATGGCACAAGTGTTTGAGTTCGGTAAGCTATTGCAGCATGTCCTTTGAAGGATTGCTCTCCGAGGTAATAGTTTGTTTATGTCTGGCTGCCTGCTTGGCGGGCGTGTTTTCGTGTGAATACTGGGCCATGCTGGCCAAACCCCTAAATTGGGAGGCAGTATTTAATAGGCAGGGAGTTTGTTTGTGAGTAGAGGCTTTTGCCACTGCAGGTAGAATTTTTCTTTTGTTTTGTATTAAAATGTATTTGTAGTACATGAAGTAAGCTGGAGGAATTTAGTTTAGTGTAAAAGCATTAATTGTGGTGCTTCATCTTCGCAGGACAACAAAATTTTAGTCATAATGCCTCACAGATGTAAATAATGATCGTTTGTAGTACAAACACTTCTGTGAATGCAGAGTTTCATGAGCCAGCTTTGTCAGAATATTTACAAAAGGGTTGTGCTATGTGCTTAAATTGCAAGGAGTTTGCATTATGCTTTGACATCTGACAGTTAATAGTTAAAATGTACATTAAAGATGTTTCAAACTCTATTTAAACATTGCCTAGAGCCATCTCTGCAAGGATTGCAGCCATAATTGTCTTGTTTGACATTGTAAAATCAAATTTAATGCGCTAGTTTGAAGTATTATTGTAGATCTCTGGGTAAAAGGAGCCATCTGAAATACTTTCTTTTGAATAATGTGTGTTCAAAGGCTGCTTGCTGTCCAGTTGTCCTGACTATGGGTTGACACGTGGACAAATTACTGTTTGAAAATAGCTAGGGAAGGCCAAAGCTCTTCAACCTAATAATGCCTTTCCCCTCTTAGAAAGCTTAAGGAAACTAAACGGTAACGTTAAATGTGCCATACTGTAAGCTGAAATAATATCTTGCTGTGTCCTCATAAATTGAGTATTTCTCCTTCATTACTTCACCCCACTTGCAAGTCTAAATGTGTATACAATCCATCTTCCAGCATCTCCATTCTTCCAATTTCTTGCCCTCTGTAGCTTAAAATAAAGCGGCTGATTTTGCTTGTTTCAGCTTGTGTTTAGCAGGCTGGCGGTAGACTAAAAGTAGCCCTGTAGTTTTTGGGGGCAGGACCACCAGGCCCTACAATTAAACTCTTTCCAGTGACAGTGTCATAACTTGGAGTTGGAATTTTACTCTTGCATTATTCAGTAAAGCTGTTCATAATGGAATGACAAATCTCGAAGAGATACTTTCTGCATATTGATTTCAGTTTTGGTTTACCAACTATAATTGGTCTTTAATTTCATGAGTTAATCACAGAATTCTCAGGTGGCTGTAATGGTCAAAGAAATAATACCTTCCTGTTGTTGTTAACTCTGTATAGGATTGGAGAGTGGTTGTACTAAGCTGTTCCTTGTTTAATAGTGCCTAGTCTTTGTACATGTTGAGAATGTCAATTGCTATGTTAGACCAGATGCTAGTCTGAGCAAGAACTTTAAGTTAAGAACGCCCTGGAGTAGGGAGGAAGAACTCTGTGTGAACACTGGATGTTATGAGCAAACTTAATTATCCTCAGTCTGCTAGGAATACAAAACGTAATTCTCATTATCTGTACTGGGAGCTTAGATGCACTTTGTCAGGAAAGTGATACCATGTAAAACTTCCAGAGGACTCCGGTTTATGGTTTTAAAGCTCCCTCTCTTTAAAGTAAAAGGAAGGGGGAGCAGTGACAACAGGAGACTGAGTGGATGTCAGTATGTATTGAAACTGTGTTAAAAATCCCCAAGTCTTATGAAATAAACTATTGGAATGGTGCCTTATGGACACTTCAGCCTGCACAGTCACAAGGATAACAATAAATCTGAGTAACATAAATGTCTTGTTTTGAACCTTTTTAATAGCAGAGTGGGCCAGAAACCTTAAATAGCTAGCTGTGTACACTCAGGGTGTCAAGAAAGCCTATCTTTAAAGGGTAATTTATGAGGGCAGGAATAGTTGCATGATTAGGCAAAACCACTTTTGAAGTTTGATACCATGTGTGGTGCAGAATGCAGTATTTCTTACCTGTGTTATAGATAGAGCCCTTTTTGCATGTGTCAGTTCAAATTATTACTCTATTGCTTATAAATAACTAGACCCTTTTTTTTAATTAAGAAAGGGTGACGGTTCAGTGTGATTGTGTTAATCCAGGGTGGATGTCTTTTTCCAAAGACTTGCAGAAATATAGGGTACTCTCAAGGAAACTGTCCAGTTATATTCACATCAGTTTAATGCATGGGTATGGCTTGCCTTTCTCACCTTCACCGGTGAAACCGTGTTCCTTTGTACAGAATAACTTATGGCTGTGTTGTGTACAGTTAGCAAACACCTGCAAAGTTTTAAGCTGCTGTTCTTCTAGGTGAAGTTTCTGACCTTCTAGCAGAGTTGGCAGAATAGAGTCTGTACCAAGAGTTGACTGTTCAAGTGTAGTACTGTTTTAGTAAAAATGCAGTCTCTGAATTGGGATGGTTGAAAGCATGGGCACGTGTTAGCACTTTTGAATCAGAGAGATGGGGCAAATAATTATTCTGAGCAACTCAAACAGAAGTCTGGCTGAAGCTGCCTTCAGTGATGCTCAAGATGATGCATACTTCTCATAGAGCAACCCAGAGCTTGTCCTCAATTAAATTGCTGCAGCAGTCTAGAGGCAACTCTAGCTGCTGTAACTCTGTTGCACTGGAGCAGCATGTCTGTATTAACCCTTTCTGCAAAAAAGTACTTTGTCAGCAGTGGTCTCTGTTTGATCTGCATATAGTTTTTTGCTAGTCCTAAATTGATACAGGCTTTACTTGCACATAAGAGAGCAAGACAAAGGGGAATGCTAGTATGAATGGTGCTCAGAGAAGTCCAGTGTTGTGAAGCTAGAAAATACTTCCGCTATGCTTTGTCTGCAGTCATTTGGGAACACTTTCTTCCTTCATATCTTCTCTGATTAGTAGGTGGCAGGGTATAAAGGAAAACTTAATTTGGATAGTGTGGGGAGATCAGTGCTGGTTAAAGGTATGAGTACGTGTGAAAGCAGAAATCCCTGCTTTCAAAGCACATGCAGTATTCGTATGCCCATATCAGAGGGAGGGGTGATTTCACAGCTGGGCTGTGTTCTGTTTGTCCCCTAACTGAGTTCAGCTCTGTGCTCTGCTGCAGGCCTCTCTCGTCACCTTTGGCAAAAGGCTTGGAGTTGGGTAGTTGCTCCGTGGCCGGCACATCTGCGTGCAGGAAGGTCAGCGAGTGACGATAGGTGCTCTGATCGCTCCCTCCTAAACTTGAGACAAAAGCTGGCCTGAGGAAAGAGACAGTGTTGTGTGATCATGTGGTAAATTAAACACTTCCAGCCCTTTAAATGGTCTTTTAAAGCAATTAATAGGCAAAGCGATTTATTTTCACTAATATCTGTGCCAGTGAAGTTGTCAGTGCTTACTGTTGCTTAAAGTACCTATGATACTTTGCTTACTTTAAAATAAAGCTGTTTGGAAAACTTGTGCCCAACTGGGGAACTTGCTGTTCTAAAACTGCCAAAGCAGGGTTCTGGTTTGCAGACTAGGTTCTATCCTAGACCTTGTATGTAGGGGATGGTGGAAAATCTGAGTTCACCGCAGTGTATCTGTGTTAGGGATTTGGTCCTTGATATGTTTTCTAGCAGTCTGTCTCTTGTTCTTGTTCAGTAACCCTTTTTGCCTCATAGGGCTGGGTTGTTATGAAATGCCTTCAGCCCCAGAAGGAAGATGCATTACTGTAAATTAACAACTTCAGGACAAGAGTTAAGGCAGATGTGTTATTTCATCCGTCTGTTACTAAATATGACCACAAAAAGTATAAACCAATGGGCCTCACTCTGGTATTGAAGCATGGATTATATATTTGGTAGAAAACTTCTCATATAACTTGTGTAGAACTGTTCTGGGGCTCTTAGAATAACAGCTAATTACATCTTATTTTTAGTGCAAAAGTAAGTAGGCTTTGTTCTAGTAATGTTTTGTTAATAAGCTGCAACATGAGGGAGTTACTGGCTTAATAGAACTACTGGATGAAGAATGTCTAGCATTCCTGTAGGGCTTGCAAAATCCAACAGTAGCCAGAAAAAGACATAATTCTGACTTGCTGGACAGACATTACTGCGTTGTATTTGACTCTTACTGAGCTTTGTAATGAATAAATATAAATTGATTAACAATTAACTGCTACAGTGAAATAAGTTTCTATAGCAACAGTGCAATGCAGGCTACAATTATTCTGACTGCTCTTCTCTAACAGATAATTTTTTTCTTTCAAGCAGTGACTTTACACTGTTGGACTAAAACACTGGTTTGTTATAGCAACGGATAATCCTGAGCTCTTGCTGCCTTTTTTTTTTTTTTTTTCCCCCTAATCCTAAAGAAATAACTTTCTCCTATGTGCTGAAAGGGGGGTGGGAGAAACATTAAAAGATAAATACTAGGGTGGCGAACCAGTGGAAACTCTACTTAATACTACTTGCCTGTAGGTTATTTAGTATAATAGAACTATAATGTATATGTTGTAGAGCAGTATGAATTTATACTTCTCTTATACCTGTTGACAAGTCTACATGAAACTGAACTTGCTTTTAATTTGGTAAGAATGATCATATAGTAGCTGGTAGATTTCAAGTAAATTGGTTAATAAAGCTTAGTCCTAATGAACTAAATAGTTGATATTGATTCCTGGAATCAGTCTGGCTCTTGTGTGTGTTGTGGGTTTTTTTTTGTTTGTTTTTGTTTTTTTAATCTGGCTATATTTGAAGACTATGCATTTTTGGTTTTTATACTTGTGAATGCACCTAAAGAAAGGAGTGTTCTACTTTAGACTTCACTGTTAAAGTTGAAAAAGATAAGGGTTTTGTCAAGGGACTGCATTTTTTTTTTTGCCGTAAAACACACTTGTAAAGCTACCTTTTGAGTGTTACTGTATTTTGGCCTTTTTAAAATTGGAAGAAATAGAATTTGAACAGCTTCAGTTTTGAAGGTACAGTGGCCTTAGTCTTTCAACAGGGAACTTAATTTTGTGTAACATATTTTAAGGATGCTTCGGATGTCTGATCACTTGAAGGGAACAACAAAAGCAATGTCTATATACAGTCAACCTCAAAGGACGGTGTTCATAGATGCGTATGTATTGTTCAAGTGCATTTTTCTGATAGCATAACAACATCATACTAATATTTTCGAGAAGAAAAGAAATAAAGTTCAAAGCCAAAGTGAAAGTCATGGCTTTGAAGGTGTGACCGACTTGAACACTAGTCCGACAGGTCAGGTAGCTTTGGGTGTGCATGGGGAGGAGATGAACAAGTCAAGAGATGACGTTATCAAGTCCTGTGATGTTTCCAGTTTGTTCCATGTTTTGGGGGCCATCTAAAAGCAGTCTGCCTGCTCTGATTTAAATGAGTGTCACCTTTAACAGTTATAATTTTCTAACTGGCCTTACCTACAGAGATGAGCCCATTTAAACTATTGCCAAGTGAAAGTAACTTGCTAAGCGTTTAGTAAATATCCCAACTGAGCCAGTGAATTGAACAAGAACAGTTGCTGAATTGTGTCTGAATGCGTGGTTTTATGTGGAATCCATTTAATATTTACACACCTATTTCCTTATTTTAGTTTATCTTGCATCTAGTATATGTCTTACCTTTGTTCAGTTCATCTGAATTGTGCCTCATTCAGCATTAAGAACAGGTGAGAAAGGACTGATTGTAAGTGTAGGCAACAGTGTGACTAGACTGTAGGATTAGGGGGAGGTAAAAGGATTCACTGGAGGATAAGGAACAAGAGAGATCAGAAAGATAACTTTTTATTTCAGCTGTGAATCTGTTATAACCTGCTAGATTGTAACTGTTGAGAAAGGAATTATGGTTAACTAAACGCACATCTTAAGAGAACCTTGAAGAACTTAATTATAAAGTAGTCAGGGAAAGATATAATTGTTACAGTACGCTTAATTCTCTCAATTCCTCAAAAGTGAAGAGACTAAAATATGTGCTTCGTGCCAAGCTTTACAGAAGATGATATATTCTTTACATGGTCTGTGACAGTCCGTAAGGAGTATTACAGTGCGAGCTTCATTCAATGCCTGCAAATACTCAGTATGGGCTCTACTATTCTGAAACTAGTTGCTTTTTAATTCACCACGTTCCTAACAGTGTAAACTTACGCTAAACCCCCTTGACTTGAATGGCAGGAAGGTATTTTCTTAAGGCTTATCCTTGATTATACTTAGGTAGAGGAAAAGCATGCAAGAACACTACGCAGGAAAAAAAGATACTGTTGTGAGCACCTGAAAAAGTATGAAAGAGATTTGTTTGTAGCAGTGTCTGTATTCATAATGGTACAATACTGAGAAGAATTCTCATCTGCTTGCAGTTACTTTCAGTTTTAGCTTTTGAAATTCTGAGGTATAGACTTCTGCACTAGACTTTTTTTTTTTTTTTTTTTAAGTAAAATGTTGTTTCCCTGCAGCCAAGGCTGAGAGAAAGCATTAATGTGTAACACGCATTATATAAGAAAGTTTCCTTGAAGTTCAGGTGCTCTGCCTTTCCAGTGTAATACTCTGGTAGTAAGAGAGAATTGGAACCATCATTATTTAGTTTAAAAATTCACTGTCTGCATATTAAAGTCCCCTCTGCACTACTATCTCAAGTGGTTTAAATTTCATTAATAACTTTGTTAGCTTCAAACATCGCTTCAGTCCATGTCCTTGTCTGAACTGGCAATTCTAGGTTCATATACTAGATATTTTAACTGAGGGAGTTTTAAAGCCTAAATTCATTCTATTCTGAGATGGGGAGAGAATCAAAATAGTTCTAGATCTCTCTTCACATGTTTTACTGGTTGCAGGGACTGTAACAGTGGTTGAGAAAAGAGCTTCAAGCTGAGCTATTCTAGGAGCGGTTTTGGAAACGCTTACTATTTTCATTGGTGGCCTGTGGACAAAAAGAAGAAAGAACATATACAAGATAGCAAAATTCTCATAATAAAGTTGGGAGGGATCATTGTTCATAGAATATTCTATAAGGTGAAACAAGCTGACACCAGAACTGTAACTAAGGTGAAACTTCATTGGAAAAAGATGTATTTAGGGAATTTTTGCTTCAGCCTGAAAACTTCGAGAAGATTTAAACGTTACAGCCTGGCTATCAAGCTGAGCTAGCTTGTGCTACAGCTGTTGAAGGCAGTAGGAAGAAGATTGAAGATGCAGTTCAAATATCTGTCAAATGAGGTTTACCAATAGAAATAGGGAAGCATCTTTGCCATCATACAAGGCACTGAAGAGATGTCTTTAATATTGTATGAAATTGTGGTTGCTCCTGTTGATGAAGGTGAATTTCAGCCTCTGCTAGTAGGGAAAGATAGCGTCTAACGTAAAACTGGAGGAAAAAGGAGTCTGATTTTAATTAGCCTAGCAAAGCAATCACTATTTCTTAAAGTTGTAAAGGAAGGAGAGAAAGAACGGAGAGAATAAATAATACAAAACCCTCCCTAGATGTCTGAGAGACATTGCCAGATCTCCCACAAATCCCTGCCACACAAAATTTGCTATTAATTTGGAAGGATTCTGCTCTTTGACCAGCCCTGGCGTAAGCTATTGCTAATAGTTGAACAACTGCATGATGAAAATACTGTTGTGTCATAGGTTAGACTCCATGGGAAGTACAGAACAGCTTTTAAGAAGAGGCAGAGCATTTCATCCAGAAGCTTCTTAGAACCCAGCCGGATGAAAAGAATGAAGAAAATGTATTTATAGTGATACAAATCCAACTATCTGTGGTACCCAGGGAGACTACCTTATTGGCGTTTAGATCCAGAAGAGGGAATGAAATGCAAGATACTGAGGAGCTGAAGACTCTAAAGCCCAATGAAAGAATGGAAGTACAGCTGACTTTGCAGATAGTGTGGAAAGAACACGCTGTGTTTTATGGTAACAGTACCTCGGTGGTTTTGTAAGCAAGCTTCAGGGGGGTTGTTTTTTAGATTTTCTTGGAGATGGTTCTCTGCACTGTAAGTCTGTATTTATACAGCAGGTATTGAAGGTCAGAACTATTTAATTTTATCTTTAAGCATGAGTAGAGTAAAGGGTCAGATTTTCCCGAGTAGTAACCTCATGTAGTAGTGGGTCCACTGATTTATTATAAAAAGAGGTGACCAACCAACCCTTGTTTGTTTTTTTTTGTTTGTTTGTTTTTGGGGGTGGGGGTAGTGAGACTTAAGTATGCAGTAAACTTTTTTTGTTTCAAGATTTCCTAGTCTGTTCTTTATTTACTTTTATATAAATTCTAGTATACTAAAACATCTGATATATTTTCTGGGAATTAGGAATGATTCCATGTGCTTACACAGATGTTCTTATATTCATGATCCTATAACTGAGCTGAATGTTTGAAGAAAGATCTTTCTTCAGAATGGAAACTGAGAGAAGCTAGTAACTGTTGTTTGGCTTGGCCCTGCTAATGTTAATCATACAACTTCAAGTCAGTTAGCTTGCTTCTCTTGCATCAGAACAGCAGGACTGTTTTCTCCCAGGTCACAAGCTTTAGTGTATGGAAACTGTCTTACTTAAATGCACTCTTGGAATAAATGTCCCTTTCTGCCATGAATGTAAAATCTTGATTCACAGGAGAGAAAATACTGTCAAATAGAGACTCTGTTCTACTCTAGCTCCTTAAATATTGAATATACCTTGTCCCTCACATTTGAGTGTATTCTGTGTATTTGGTAGTTACTTATGCCCATCTTTGGCAATGAAGTTTCCCCATCATCCTCCCATCTTAAAAAACAACAAAAATCCTTGGAGGTTTGTAATACCTGAGGTGATTTCTCCAGTATGAGCATTGCTCACTTTGCTCAGTGGAGTACATTAGGATGTTAATGTGTCTCGATTAATACGCAACGCTAAACAGTTAAACAGAATTTCAAGGAGACGCTCAGCCTGCCTGGTTACTATGGCAAACACAGTAGGAAATTCATGCCAAAGTTTGGAAACTAAGATACACAGGAGAAAACTTGTAAACTGAAATAGATACTACGGAGAACAAATGCGGTTGTTCATAATTTGATTCCTTTTCCAAAGAATACTAATTTAAAATCCGTTTTGTCCAGCAAGCCTTCATTTCCAGTCCTGAGTTTTACACAAAGCAGGCAATATTCTCAAGCAGGGAAGAGTGACGTTCTTTGTTCGCTTGCCCTCTAACTGTAAGGGCATTGAATGAATAGAGTAGCCTCTTGGAGCCAGATAAATTACTTGAGTACAGTAATAAAGTTTTATGTATTTTCAGTGTGCCATGTCATGTTTAACAGATGTGATTTGGATAGTTATTAGATCATATATATGCGTGTATGTTAAAGTTTTTGCATTATTTAATTCACTTTGCCACAGTTGTTTGTCTTAAGGCTTGTAAACTGTAACTGAGATCTGTAAATTGGTGTTTTAATTGGGACACTTCTCAGTTTGGTGGGTTCCCTGTTTAATCAGCTGTCTGTGTGTGAACACAGTACTTTGTATTGCAGTTGTGTCAGTATATTGTGGCAAAATGTGATATTTTTGCATGTGGCTTGCCGTAATTTTTCCACAGGTATGGTAGCATGCAAATCATACACTTTTTTTTTTTCTTTCTGAATGTCAATTAGTATGTGTATTTACATGCTTCTCTTCCAAGATCTCCTTCCCCAAAGGGGAAGCTGTGTTACACAGAAAAGTCATCCTGTGGCTTGAGAGAGATGCTACTTCATAAAACGAAACAAAAAACTCCCCCACATGTATGTTCCTGAAGTTTGAGGCTAGAGTCATAGCTTGACATCGAGATTGTACACACTCTAACATGTCTCTCAGCCTCATCACTTTATACGTTGCGTAGTGTGGATTGGTGATTGTTAGATTGTTGGAGGTTAAGAGGAAGCAGCTTAGGGTATTACTGAGGAAATTATTAGTTTGCCTTTGCTTTTATAGCACGTAGTATCTTGGGAAGGAAGACTTGACATTGTGGTGACTGGGAAGTGGTGTTACTGGGACCTGCAGTGTTAGAGGTGATGGAACAGTTTGGTTTTAGGCTGAAATGGTGTTCAGGAGTTCTGACGAGCTTTAAGAATGCAGGGGCTGATCTTCGGACTTGTTACAAGTAGGGACTGTTATACTGAATTACAGGTTAGTTTGTGCTTTTTGCTGACCTTTCAAAAAGGGACTTAAGGATCGCTTCATAACAAACACAAATCGAATGTGAAAACATCTGGAAGATCAGAGTAGGGTTTAGTTCAAAGGAAAGTAAGAACGTGGAGGCCACTGGAAGTGATGAACTGTTGCCATTGATGAGGCACAGTAAATAAAGTTTAAATAGCTTTTGTCCCAGTAAGCTTAAACATGTGATAATTTATAGTTCTGTGGTAGAAGACCCAAAACTGGAGAGAGAAAAAAAAAAGGGGGGGGTTGGTGGTGGAGAAAAGCAGCAGAAATTGCAGGTGGACTGATTTGCATGACTGTCAAGGCAAGAGGCAATTGGGAGATGTAATTATGCCAGGTGAGTGAGCAGGAGTGCTTGTTCCCACTAATCTTTTGGTGGCACGCTGGAGGAAAAAACTCGAGTCAGTTTGATGCCACTACGCAAAAAGGAAGGGGGATTGCTGTAGATGATTCAGCCTTAATTGGTCAATACTTGAGACCTAATTTTTCTTTATTATAAAAGGGAAAAAAAAATGGAGTGGAGGAGAGCTTTAGAAATAAGAATTGAGTAGATCATATTCCATTGTATAAATCGGTAGATGAAATTATAAGTGATCGTACATGTCTCAAATAGAATTATAGCAAAGATTCAGAGAAGTGGTGAAAACTGTGATATCTTAAAACTTCCATGGAAATACTGAAAAGGGTGGGTCTGTTTATTTTATAAGCAATATAAGTGCTGTATATGTAAGGAATATTAGATATCATTCTCCCTTCCTAGTAACAAGAAGCCATTCAATGAAATCTGAGGGGAACAAAATTCAGAACTGTTACTTTATATACATAAACTTGATTGAAATGTCAGTCATCTAAATTCAGTCATCTAAGCAAATAGCGAGCGGAAAGTAGGTGTTAAAACCTGGCGATGTTCGTAGTTCTATGCAGTAGTTAATGCAAACAAATCCTGTAAAATGTTATTAAACTTCCATGTTTGCAATTTAAATGACTGCTTAGGAGAAATCTAGGATGGAAGATAGTAAACGAATGCAGCTAGTTTCTTGAATTCACTTCTGGGACATGTTTCTGCCCCGGGTTGAAGAAATGGTATCGGAGTAAAAAGTCTGGATTGTGGTCCAGTTCTGCAGCCCGTGGTAATGAAATATGTATGTGCCATGACTTACTGAATCTGCATCTTAATTGTTAAGCCGCTAAGGGAGAGACCAGTATATAAATGTGACCCCTTCACCCATGGTTATAATTATAGCCCCGAGAGATCATTGTTTTGAACTTCAAACTGCACAGTGAGACCTTTCTTCCATCTCTCTCTAAAAAGAGCTGAGCAGGGGGAGAAGAGGAGGAAGGTGTCTGCGTTGCATGCAAAACATACGTGATTCTGAACCGGGTTTGTGCTTGAGAGGTTTTTATCCAGCTGGTTGAACTACAATTGAGCCAAAATTCTGTAGACCAGCCACTGGGAAGAGACGTATCATCATGCTTTTCTTTCCCTCCCCCCCTTTTTTAAAAAAAAAAAAAAAAAAAAAGGCAACTAATTGCTTAAACCAAAATAGAACATCTAATTCAGTTCATGCCTGTTGGGATACAGTGCCTATATTCAGAGTTGTTTAACTAGCCTGTTTACAGATTTAGTGTGACCAAACGTGTAACGCTGAAGTCAAAGTCACAGTTTTTATCTGAATTGCTCATGTCATTAACTGCCACTCGCAATAAGGCTGACTTTGCAAAAGGAACATAAGGTCTGTGAAATACTTCTTTTGTTAGCTGCTCTTCAGTGTGGGTTTGAGTGATTGTTTAGATGCTCAAGAAAAAGTTAAAGCTCTTTTCCTCTTTCTGTATCAAATAGTAAAGCCATACTGTGGAAAGTGTGATTTAAGGGATCGAAGCACTTCTGGGGAGGAAAGTGACAGATTTTCTTGTGTGGGAATATTAAAAATTAACTTCAAATATATAGAAACAAACGCCTTTTGAAGAGTAAGGTTACAGTGTCATGTCATTTCCCTGAAGTTTTAGTGATTTGCTTGTAGAGCAGCTAAAGATTGCTCAAGTTACTTGGAGTGCTTCCAGCCTCCTTCCTGGAGCAGGCTGTTATTTTTCTCCCGGAGAAGCCGCGCGCCGCTTGCAGACCTCTTCGGGGCAGACCGGGACGTGCCCTGGGGCTGCGCTGGGGCGCTGGTCAGTGCCTGCGAGCCCCTGGGGCCTGGCCCGGCTCTGCGGGCAGCGCGGTCACAAGTTGGACTTCCCGGTCCTCCACTGAGAAGCAGCAGTGGCAGCTTGGCTGTAAGTGTTACCCTGTGACATGTTGAATTGAAAATCCCTTAAACTTCTAAAGGCACGATTGCAGTGACCTCTGTCAGGTTGTTACAGATACTGGCAATAGTGATTTCTGCTCAGGAGACAGAGAAGTTTTGTTGTTTTTTTTTTTTTATGTGGAAGGGTTCAAAACATTTCAATTTCCTTCAACCTCCCTGGCCTACAATAGCTCAAGTGACTTAACATTCCTGTCCTACTTTAATGCCCTTTGCCCGGTCCTACAGGGAAACAAAGGGTAAGTTGATTCTATATGCACCTGTGAAGTGAATGGGGATTTGTAAACAAAAAAGCATTCTTTTTTTTTTTTTTTGGAGTGTCTGCTGTTCTGTTTTCTTTCTTGAACTCGTTTTAAATAAAAGTGACTTTTTTTTAATCATTATTGGTAGACAAGTGCTTTCACCTTAAATACTCCCAGTAGGATGTGTTGATCTATCCTGTAATCAGATAAATATTTTTGTTCATAGCATTACTGAAATGGAGTTACCACTGTTGTGGTAGTTACAAATCAAATAATCCTTCATGCCTGTTCTTTATGGTGTCCACATCTACTTTCTTGCAGTTATATCACCATGGGTTCAGTTAATATCATGTAGACTTATTTCAAACCAGTGTGTGCTCTTTGCTCTGTTTAAGTGCTGACAAATTCTTCTGGAAACAGAATATGATAATTTTATTGGATGCTTCAGAAAACTAAATTGATTTTTTGCCTAAATATGGATTTCTGTCCAGTTGTCTGGACTAGAGCTCTTATTTTAATGTATATGGTCACAGTTGTCTGCTGTCTGAATAAATGCTGAAATCCTGTTAAGCAATGCTTTTCTCCTTTCAAAATCCGTGTGTGTCTTGTACGGCCCCCAGGTGGAAGTTGAATCTAGAAGGGAGAAGAATATCAAGTAGCTTCCCAAATTGGCAGGCAGCTTTGTACAAAATTGATATCAAAGACTTTGTTATGGATAAGTTGTGTGGAACACTTTAAAAAAAAAAAAAAAAAATTAGGTTAAATAAAATTACTTGGTGTCCCTGTTTTACTAACAGAGCTGTTCTTATATAGTATCCTAGAAACTCTGTCACGTGCCTTAAGTGTTCCTGTTCAGCATTTAATCAAGTGCTTGGTAACTTATAAAAACCTTCAAAAATACAGGACCCTGCTTGTGAGGAACAGTGTTATTAAGGAGAATATTTCTACTCCAAGTAGAAATAAATCTTGAAATGCTTTTGCTTAGAGCTAATGCAAATTATTTTGTACTTTGAGTGAGATCATTCAAAATATTAATGTATTAGAAAAAATACCTCAGAAAATATGCCCTTGTCAATAAAGCCAAATTAATGATCGTGTCTTGCAGATGAGAATCTTTAGATTTCTGAAAGTAAAACCGGCACAGATTGGCAGCTACACTTTCTGAAGACTTTGTAGAGAAAGGAATGTGTAGAGAAACACCTTAATGGAAAGTCTTTGAGGCTGCATGCTAAAAATAGCAGATTCTTTTTCCTCCTTGCTAATTGTTTTTTGTCCCAATTTCTTAGTTTTCAGTTTTCAAACTTCATTTTGTCCAGTGTAATCTTCTTCGCTTTCTGATAAGTTCTATTACCTTCATTTAGAGAGGAAAAAGAGGAAGTGAATGTGTGTTTATTCTCAGTGTTAGTTGATACTTGCCCTTCTATCAATTCGCAGCAAACAGTCCGGCGTTGGTTTTGCTGTTTTGAGTATTAAGCTATTGGTGCTCCAATTCACAGAGCTGGAAGTTCAGACAAATATTAACGGCAAAACTAAAAATGAAATAATGGTTTTCTTGAGTTTGAGTGCGACTTTAGTATAAAGCAGATGCATTGAATGCACTGTTGCAAAATAAAGGCTAACTTTCCCTAGCATTAATTGCTTTGTAGGGCTTAGGAGACACTTACAACTGGTCTGTATTTACACAGAAAACACCCATTATGCAACCCTTAAGGCTAAGCAAATCACTTAGGTATGGAAAAAGCAGCTCAACTGTTCTTAGTTATTTGAGAAACTGTCCTTCCATTGAAGAGACCTACTGTAACTGTGTATAAACAGGGCAACTTTAAAAATGGTGATTGTCTGCTGGCTTTTCAGAGCCCTAGAGAGAATTTAGATATAAACACACACAATATATAGATAGATAGTATTGCTGGAAGCTTTAAAACTAGTTCTCATTTCTTTTCTGGGGGTTTCTGAAGTGGCCCTGAATGTGTGTTCGTTTGGATTCATATTGAATCTGAAGAATTCCTAGGACTGATGTTAGATCTTGCCAGACTTTAAACTTTCTACCAAGAAAGCTAAGGTCACTAGCTGCATGTAAGCTGACAGACTGACTGTATTTGTTGAAACTAATTTATTACTGATTGGCTATGACAGTGTCAGCTGTACTGAACAGTGTTTTATTAGGGCTTTATAGATGTGAGGAGTGTTGTCTGGACTTTGTGGTGTTCATGCCATATAAATTAGGCAGAACTTTTGCTCTACGTCAGTATTCTTTACAGGGAAAGTCAGCTGACTCGTTCCTGTAGTCTTCTTCCTGCTTGAAGTTCCTTTAAGATACAAACCAGACCTGTTAAGTAAGCTGGGACTGGCCCTGTTGCTGCTGCTTTGGCTGGTCCTAAACATAGGATCACAGGGCCCTTCAGCTTGGAAGGGTCTCTAGTCTAACCTCCTGCCCAAAGCAGGCTCAGCCGTGAGGCCAGACCAGCTCAAAGCAACGGTGAAGTAACTGCAAATGAGTCTGTTGTTAATATTAACTGAGCTGTGCGTGGGCTCTACGAAAATATTGCAGAAAGCTACTCCTTTGATACTGAAGTAGTTAGAGGGATTTCCAGCGTGAAGTACTGAAGGTAGTATTTTTGGCAGAAACGCTTGTGGACAGAAGCACTGAGCAGAGTTCACCAGCAAACTCTACACGAGTGCCTGAAATAACAGACCCTTCTTGCCATGGGCCAGCTGCGTTCCTCAGCTTTCTCTGTCCTTCAGCTGGCCCCGCAGCAAGGAGAGAGAGACCGGCATGTGCATGGGGGAAGAAGAAACGAAAAAATTGTAATGGAAAATCCTGCCTTGTTGGCTATAGGAGATCTTGTAAGGCGGAGTGCTGCAGCAAGGGTTAACTTGCCTCTGTTTTTCAGTTAGGAATTTAAAGAGCATCTGTGAAGTTCAATAAAGTCGGCTTAGGAACGATTGTAAGAGTTGATATCGCTTGTTACTTGTATAGTGTTGTAACAAGCACAGCTTTCTCAAATTATTATGGCTATAGACGAGGGACCGTTAAATCCCTGAACAGCAAGGTGTTGAAGAGATACCAAGCTACAGGTAATGTTGTGAATTCCAAGCTCCAGAAATGCTGGCAAAATTGCTTCAGAAGTGTAGTGTCTCAGTTCTTTGTCATCTTTTGTCAGTGCTGTAGCTGTGCATACGTAGCCAGCCTGTAATCTGCTGTTCAAGATCAGTTAATTCTTTGGACTAGGGGGATTCTCTTAAGAGGATTTTTGGAAGTGAAATTTTTATTAAATGTTTGCTCTTATTCCAGGTGTAAAGACCTAATATTCTGTCTCACACTTACTCATATGACCAATTAAAAGCCAGTCTGCTGGCAAATCTGATATTAAATACTATTAGGTCTCTAAATGAAACGTTTTAATGACTACAGTTGAAGTTATCTGAGAGAAATTAATAAATAACTCCTTCCCTTTCAGATCTTGGAGATGTTTTTTAAGCTTGGCAGGAAATGTAGCATCTATTATATATTTCAATAACCAGAATTTGCAGAAAGCTGCAGATGTAAGTTAGGAAAAGAAAAAGATACAGGAAGAACTCACATCTGTCAAGGAGCATGATTAAATGCTGACTTGAAATAATGTGATTCACTGTTTGTGAAATTGTAGTATGAAAGCTGAGTCTTGGATCAATAGTACATCAAAAGAATGAATCTTGAACAGAAATTAATCTGCCTTTGACCTTAGAATTGCGTAAGGTTACAGAACCAAGGTTGTTGATGCCCATCGTAATAAGACATTTCAAATGTCGGAATATGAAATCTTCAATATTTGCTTCAGATTGAGGTAACTGATTTTTTTTTTTCTTTGTTCCTAGTATTTAGCTATCTAAAGCTGTGTTTAAGATGTTCCACTTGACCACCTTTCTACTGAAGTCTTGATTCAGGGTGAATGGGCAAATTATATATGCATATGCACACACATACTTTATTATATCTCTTTCCCCTCCATCTCCCTATTCCAGCAGAGTGGGGGTAACTTTGCTAAAATAGCATGATGTGAGAGTCAACTAAATGGGACTGGAAGGTCCCCAGAACAGTTACATGATTCATACTTTATTTCTAGAATACAAATTCATCACAAAGAACTGAATGGCTATGTTAGTCAATTTTTCTTCTGCTAGTAAGTGTAAAATTTTAGAGACTTAATCTGTTCAAGGAGAGGACTCGAAAACTGTTGGTGCCCCAGGTATGCTAATTTTGTTCAGCTGCATCACTGACCTCAGACACGTGTTGAGTTAGATTCCTTATTTTTGTTGCCTGATACCCATTATTCCTTGTTCCTTTGCCCAAGGGGTACATGAAACACCAGTGTATGTGGAAAAGGACAGACTTCAAGTGCAGGTGTTGGTTGGCCCAAGTGCTATTACAAAGGCTTGATTAGCGAAGATGTACTTTGATGGCTTGCACAGTGACTTCACTCCGAGGGAGGATGGTATTGATTCTTATCCTTGCATTAGATGCTCCAACCTAGTTTCAGTCGAGACTAAACTTAAGTTCTAATTACGAAGTGTTGCTGTCATCATGAATCATCCATCATGGAATAAGTTCCTTGAAGTGGACAGGCTAGAATACTGTTTAGTATTTTTCAAAAGAAAAATTTAAAAGAACTGGGACAAAAGTGATAGGACAAGGGGGAATGATTTCAAACTAAGACAGGGGAGATTTAGGTTGGATATTAGGAGGAAGTTTTTCACTCAGAGGGTGGTGAGGCACTGGAACAGGTTGCCCAGAGAGGTTGTGGATGCCCCATCCCTGGAGGCATTCAAGGCCAGGCTGGATGTGGGGCTGGGCAGCCTGCTCTAGTAGTTGGCAACCCTGCCCAGAGCAGGGGGGTTGAAACTAGATGATCTTTAAGGTCCTTTTCAACCCAGGTCATTCTATGATTCTATGAAAAAGCATGCGAATAGCTTGCTAACAGCTTAAGCATAGCCAAGGGTGCCTTATCCTGTGCTTGTAGCCTCCATGTTTGGTAACACTTAATCCCAAGATCTTTCAGTTCTCTTTTGATGTACAGCACTATTCTTCAGTGAGAGGGGCAGTTCACATCACCTTGTTGAGTAAATGGTGTTAGATCCTAGGATTTGGCAGTTGTGGCCTGGGATCTCATGTAAAAGCTCTTTTCTGAGGATCAGATCCTCCACAGTACAGCTATAGCAAATGGACTTAATGGTATGCTAATGAAATGCTGAGTCACAGGCCCTATTGAATTTTATGAGTAAGGGCTTTTCTTGTTCTTATCAAAAATCCAATAGCAACTTTCAAATGCGCAGAAATAGAGAAAATGGCTTTTGGATCTTACAGTCATTGATTCTATCCTGTCTTTCAGTGAAGAGAGAACAAGACCAAAAAAGTATCTTTGTGCTTGTAGTTTTGACTTACCTCCATGAGACAACTATATCATAATTACAACTGAAAACACTAGCTGCATGTAAATAAAAGGCAGGGCATCCCTGTCAGTAGAAGTCTAGCTTCTGGTAATTCTGGTAATTGAATTAATTTGCTTATACTCCATTTAAGTTCAGACAGATTGTCCCCGCCATCTGGTTCACTGAGAGCAGCTAGAACAAGCACAGTGAAGTCTTGTGCTTAGATTTCATTTATCAGAACTTCATGTCTTGCTAGGTCTGTTATCACACAATTTCAGAAGACTTCAGCCATGCTAAGTTTTCTGGACAACAAAAACAATAGTAAGTGATTAAAAAAGCCTTGACCAGACAAAGAGCAAAGTATAGTTTCAATCTGAAAATAGCTACGTCTTGATTCCGTGCCACTTAAAAGAATAGTAAGGATTCGGAAGTAGAAGACCCTGGGAATACTCATGTTTTCCACTGCTGGGAGAGTCAACCATTCTCTAATCCCTCAACGTGATTCAGGCTGAGTTCTATTTATTTTGAAAGGGATCTTCTTTCCCAGGCACTGGGTTCTGCTGAAACTCTTCTCCAGGGGCCACAGCTCAAGTCTCATAGGTGAGACAAGAGAGACTCAGCACCTTGTTCACTCTGTACGTTTCTTTGAGGTGCAGAGGGGTGCATCTATGTGTTTCTGTAGAATGGTCTTCCAGTTAGAATCATTTCCTCCATTTTGAGCGTTATCTCTTGATACCACTTTGTATTATTTTAGGACAAGGGAATCTTGCACAATATAAGAGATCAACTGCATGGCCTCTAGGATTTGATCTTTCAGCTTCAAGTTACAGATTTACATGTCTGTGGATGTTCCTTGGTAGGCATGTGCTTTATCCTATGATCCCAGTAGAGCTAGCATTCTATTTAAGTTCTCCTTGAAGAGGGATTGCTAATATTCTTTTTTAGCTTGTAATGGATCTCTGGGCTCTGGAGAATAGCTTTTTAATATGCTGACTTTAGAAGTTGGAATACATTGTCTCCTTTTGGAGTTTTCAACCAGAAGGCCATATACCTGATTAAACTGGTTTATAGTATATGCCATAAAACATAAGCGTAACTTTAATACTGGTGCATATATATGCTTATCACATGTATCCCATAGTTAAATTTGCCTTGGAAATGGCACACCTGATGTGAATCACTGTGTAGCTAGTTATGATTTTTCTCTACTTACAGAAAAGTCTGGTTTCCCCCTGTATAGCTCCATGCACGCTATGGATTTGCTGCTCTTTAAACACTGTACTCAAAGATTTAATACATTGGAGCAGTTTTCTTTTACATGAAGCTTCTCCTCTTCCTCAAACAACTTTTATTTCCTGTATGCCTGGCCTGATTTCCTCTGACTAAAAATACTGTAAAAGTATATATCAAAATTAGAATCCAAGTCCCAAATCACAGCTGCATCTCAAGTCTGTAATATTATTGAGTATCTGCAGCTTTCTAATTACAGACTCTGAACCTAGTAAATATGGAGTTAAAAAAAAAAAAAAGTTGAACCTGATGGATGATCATGCATATTAAATGTGAGGCATATAATCTCTGGATGATAAAAGATTAGGGTGTCTGTTCAGAAGTGATATGGGGATAAACATGGGTTACACAACTGAGAGAGCATTTTAAACTGCTTTTCTGTTCCTTTTGATTCTTCTGACACTTAAGTGCCAGATCTTCAATTGTTTATGTTGAAGTTCCTCTGTTTTGTTAGCACTTTGTCTAAGCTGTATTTGGCTTGTTCAGTAAATAAAATTGATATATTGATGCATAGAAGTCATTCTTGATTATAGATGGTGCAATGTATTTTCATGTTCAGTAAATCAGTGACAGAAGCACAGTCATTTTGTAGCTTAATGGCTTAAAAAAAATTTATAGTCATAGTATCAACACCCTGAGTCAGTGTTCCTAGAAATCTCTCTCCTTGGGTCTAGTCAATCACTTCTTAATACTGATACCAAAATCACATTTTGCCTGTTGTAAAAGGATACATTTAGAGTACAGGATCAGGATACTCTATTTTTAGTGCACTACCAAAACTAGTTGTAATTCATATTGAGAAAACTGCTGCTAGGAAAATGGAAGATGCCTTGTCTCAGTGTGATGGGACGCTTCTTCTGGCAGGAGAACCCTGGAAGTAGGTTGATCTTGAGGAGTCTTTGTGTTACTGAACAGTTGTCATTGGTTTGTCACAAGATGTAGTTGCAAAGGCTAAGGTAGGCGTAGGGTTTAGCAAAATTGAAAAACATGGCAGTATTACATTATATTAAAAGGTAAACCTTTTGAAGACATCTTTTGATGTCTTCAACAAGTACAGAGCTGCATTTTAAAGTATGGTTTTGTGACTGCATAAATTGTTGCTTAGGATAAACTCCTTTGCAAATGAAACTTGTATGTGTATGCATTGTGATAAACTGTTTTCATTCTGTTTGCTCTTTTTGCAGGCTGCGGACTTGAGTAAACCAATAGACAAAAGGATATACAAAGGAACACAACCTACATGCCATGACTTCAATCACTTAACAGCCACAGCAGAAAGTGTCTCTCTTCTAGTGGGCTTCTCAGCAGGCCAGGTCCAACTTATAGACCCTATTAAAAAAGAAACTAGCAAATTATTTAATGAGGAAGTAAGTAGAAATCTTAACATTGTTGCATGCAATGTATTTCTGATATTAAAGATCCTCAGAGTTCCGTAGATGGCTTTGTTTGCCTATACAGCTCATCGTTCAGTCACTACCTTTTGTTTTTCCATTGCTTCATTGGCTTAGAATACTTACACAATTTTTATTCATGAAGGAAGCTTTGGGGGTTTAAGGCAAAAGAAAAAAATAGGACTTCTTAGTTGGGGTAATACTGCAACTAGAACTAATGACAGTTAACTGATAGAAAAAAGATCTACAAATCAAAATGTTGCTGCATATTCTCTGCAGTCAGTTGTTTTGGAGGCTTCTGGCTCCGAACAGGGAAGAAAACATTTGAGCCACTATTTGACATAAGGTCAAAATATTAAATACTAATTAAGGTAAAAATATCTTT
>VXAA01003318.1:150041-174009 GCA_013399115.1 Anseranas semipalmata | reverse complement strand
TTTTTTTTTTTATGGTCGGGATGTTACAACAGAAACTGTCAGTATCAGGGATTCCTAAAGGCTTCCTCAGGGAAGACTAGGATATGAAACAACGTTGTATAGGAAAAGCTGAAGGCTCACAAGGTCTGGGCCGTGTGACATTCCTGAAAAAAATTCTCCATCTGTGCAATGAGGAAAAAAAAATAGAGGGAGTACTGTCACACAGAATGTTAGGGATTGGAAGGGACCTTGAAATGGGGGGGACTCATGCCAAGTGACAAGACCAGTGGCTCTGATTATCTGGTAGTACTGGTATTCTTAGAAGGGTAAGTGTCTGCATGTTAACAGTGGAAGAGATCTGGTAACTGATAAAACTTTGACAGCATTTTCTGCAGAGGATAAGCCAGAGATAGTTGGTTTGTTGTGTTTTTTGTTTGTTTGTTTTTGCTGCTTTTTGTGTTATAATCCAACTGCAGGTAAATCATGAGGTAACAAAGAGCTTTGCAGTTGTTTGGGGGTTTTTTTTGGTTTTTTTTCTTTTTTTTTTTTTTAAGACTTCAAATCTGAATAAGAGTTGCAGATGAAGTTAAGCCTTGCTCAGCTTTCAAACTGAGCAAACATATCTTTCCCACCTCAGGGACATGTGTTTTCTTGCTCTGTCTGTGCAAAGAAGATTGAAGTATTGTTCTCAATGGGGGTGTTTTATAATTAGAACTAAGCCCTCAGCTTTCTAAAAGTAGCTACAACTAGATCAGAAGAGGGGCGTTCTCTGTTCCTAGCCTTTTCCCACCTGTTCTGTCTCCCTGCTTGTGTTGAATGGGAAACAGTGCTGGAGAGCCTCCTAATGTTGCATGGAGTACTCTTTTTGGTAGAAACCATTGTATATGTAGATAAAATTTTCCTTCTAGCATCATTTTTTTTTAACTCCTAGAAAACCAAACTTTGGCACTGGTGCGACTTCACCACTGGGAGTGCTAATCCAGATGTGAACAAGTTACTTTTGTAAACACGGCTCTGATTTAATGATTGAATCTTGTATGATAGTAGCTTAAGTATTAAAAATGGCAGTGGGAAACTATGAATAGCTAGAACTTCCTATCACAAAGCGGTTCCCACTCTTGTAGCTGACCTGTAGTTGCCTTGAGAAAAACTTGTGCTGAAATACTTCACACAAAGGTCCGATGCATGTTTACATGCCTTGATGTTTACTGTCTAGCTTCTACAATGTAAAGCTGCATTGCAGGCTGGATAGTTCTTGTGGTATTCCACAAGTGATGGAAGCACTGAAGCAACTTGACATTAGAAAATACTACCTTTTCTCTGTTACCACCAGTATTAATTCACCGTGATGGAAATGCATCTTCTTCAAGTTCAGTGGAAATGAAATGAGAAAATTTCTTTTTTACAAAGCTAGCATAGGGATTTGCTCAGTGCCCCACATATAGGGTAGAGTTAAAAGACAAATCCTTGTTTTCTACATAGATCTTATCTGCAGTTAAAACCAATTCTAGAACTTGTTATTAAAAACTTATGTTTTTAATCTGTCAGTTACAGTAGTGAAATTTACTCTGTGCATGTTTAGAAATTCGAGATTGTATCTAAAACCTATTTCAGAGAAACATTAGTGATTATTGACGTTTGAGTTGATACATTTGCTTCAAGAAGAAGGTGCCTGTTGGTTTTTGGATCTATTTAGCCTTTAGATAGTATTTGAGAATAAACATACCTTCATAAGCAGACAGTGGGCTCAACGAGTGTTTACATCTTTTGACAGATTTAGCGCTGGTGCTAAAATAATAGAGACAGTAGAATTCACCACTTGTCCTGTTAGTAATTTGGTGATTTAGGTAGCACAAAGCTCTGTTTTGATTATCACCTGTGATAAAGCAATAAGGATAGCACTTAATTGTATGTGATATGTGAAATGGCTTAACCTCTTATGACACAGAAGGTTGTGTTGAAGCTTGACTGAATTAAGGCTATTGCATTTTAACTTGATACTTGTTTAACTCTATTGATGTAGAAGAGAATAGGGACTTGAAAGACTGAGGTTTCTTACAATTTCTAGCATAAAAGTTGAGTTACTGCTCTTGTGAGTATAGGTTGTACGTCAGGTTGAGCTTCTCTAGTATAGAAGAGCAAGAAATCTCACTGTGCTGTATTAGTGATAGTTCTGTAAGGAGAAGACTTGCCTCTAGCAAGCAAGCTAGTCTGACCTTCTTTGTATTTTTCTCTTGGTATGTACAAAGTAACTTTCTGACTAACATTTCTGGTATCATTCTTACTGAGATATGAATGATACATATTAATGAACACGTGACAAGTTACTTAAAATATCACAACAGAAGCTAAGATGATGTTATTTGTAAAGCTACCTCCCGTGAGGAAAAGTTCACAGGTAAAAGTACTCTTCTTGGCTCGCAAGTACAAAATGAGAAGTTACACAAGGGGGGCTTCCTGGTCCTTATGCTGAAGTTGACAGCAGCAAAAATATGTTCAAGAGTACAACATAAAATGACCAGGTGCTGCTTTTGATAGTTACAGGTCCAGAATGGATAGCAGGCAATGTATTATACATTAGTTAAGTTTTTTTTCCTTTGTGAAAAACAGCATAGCAAAGCATTTTTTCTTTGCCTTTTTTATGTGCTTCTCTAACTTGTTCTGGTATTTCCTGAGGTTCTTTGTATTTGCATTCTTGCCTTTTGTATAGCTCAGCTCTACTTTCAGCCTATAATCAATCTGTGCCAAATACAAATCTTGAATTTGCATGTAAAGAATTTTGTCTCCAAGTTGCAGTTGAGTGATGCTGTGGCTGACTGCTGATAGATATAGAAGTCCACCAGAACTACAGCTGACCCCTTGAGTTTACAGATTTTATCTCTACCTCTCAGTTCTTACAGCATTGAAGATATTATGGCAACAGATGCTTGTTTAATGTGTGTGTGTTCATTGTTTTGTAATGATGGACTCTATTAAATTGTTTTTCTTTAAAGGAAACTTCTTAATCAGGTGGTAACAAAGTATAGACAGATTCTTGGCTAATGAATGAAAAGTAATTGCAGGGTGGGGTTTCCAAGGTGATGAGTATGTGGTGCCTTCTGAATTTGCTGATTTACATGCATTTAACTGTCCAACCACATGATAACAGGGGCACTGCGTAGCATTTGCTCCCTGAGTCAGTAAGCTGGTAAAGGCTCCTAAAGCCTACTTTTTTTCCTTTCAGAGGGTGATTTTTATATATGTGATTTCAGATAAAACCAGAGTTTAAATTTACTGTTGCTGATTTATAACTTGTTTGCCATACAGATGAGTAACAGCCTTTTTTCCCTTTAGCTCATTCTGTTTTCTGATTTTTTTTCTTTTCATACTCTTCTTTAACATACACAACGAAAAATAAACCTAAGAACACTACCTTGAGATTCGTAGCAACAGATTGGCTTGATCAAAGCATGTTCTTGGACCATAATAACCTTTGATAGCATTTTCTCTGAAAATAATTTCCTGCTAACTGTCCGATGAGATTTAAGTGTTAGCGAATGCAGTAACATAGCTCCTTTCCAGAAAGTTGAATTCCCTTTGCTTAAGTTTTGTTCCCCTTCTCCCCAAAAAGCCCAGATTTACAGTTAATCGCTAAACCTTTACTTTTCAGACTTTCTGATGTGTGTCTTCTTTGTTTTTCACAGAGACTAATAGACAAGTCCAGAGTAACCTGTGTAAAATGGGTACCAGGTTCGGAAAGCCTTTTCCTAGTAGCTCATTCCAGTGGCAATATGTACTTATATAACGTGGAGCACACTTGTGGTACCACAGCCCCGCACTACCAGCTACTTAAACAAGGAGAAAGTTTTGCAGTTCACACTTGCAAGAGTAAATCCACAAGAAACCCTCTGCTTAAATGGACAGTAGGTGAGGGTGCCCTGAATGAATTTGCCTTTTCCCCAGATGGGAAATTCTTGGCGTGTGTGAGCCAGGATGGTTTTCTTCGTGTGTTTAACTTTGATTCAGTGGAATTGCATGGTACAATGAAAAGCTACTTTGGAGGACTGCTGTGTGTGTGTTGGAGTCCTGATGGGAAATACATAGTGACAGGTGGAGAGGATGACTTGGTAACAGTTTGGTCTTTTGTGGACTGTCGAGTAATAGCGAGAGGCCATGGACATAAATCGTGGGTCAGTGTTGTTGCATTTGATCCATATACCACTAGCGTAGAAGAGAGTGACCCGATGGAATTTAGCGGAAGTGATGAGGATTTCCAAGACCTTCATTTTGGCAGAGATCGAGCAAATAGTACGCAATCTAGGCTATCCAAAAGGAACTCTACTGACAGTCGTCCAGTAAGCGTTACGTATAGATTTGGTTCAGTAGGCCAGGACACACAGCTCTGTTTATGGGATCTTACAGAAGATATCCTCTTCCCCCACCAACCTCTCTCAAGAGCAAGGACACATACAAATGTCATGAATGCCACAAGTCCACCCGCTGGAAGTGGTGGAACTAACCCAGGAAGTAATGGAAACAGTATCACAACACCTGGAAACTCTGTACCCCCTCCTCTTCCACGGTCAAACAGCCTTCCACACTCTGCAGTCTCAAATGCTGGCAGTAAAAGCAGTGTCATGGATGGTGCCATTGCTTCTGGTGTTAGTAAATTTGCAACCTTATCACTACATGATCGGAAGGAAAGACACCATGAAAAAGATCACAAGAGAAATCATAGCATGGGACATATATCTAGCAAGAGCAGTGACAAACTGAACCTAGTTACTAAAACCAAAACGGACCCAGCTAAAACTTTGGGAACACCTCTCTGTCCCAGAATGGAAGATGTTCCCTTGTTAGAGCCTCTTATCTGTAAAAAGATAGCACATGAAAGACTGACTGTGTTAATTTTTCTTGAAGACTGTATAGTCACTGCTTGTCAGGAGGGATTTATTTGCACATGGGCAAGGCCTGGTAAAGTGGTAAGTTTTAATCCTTAATGCTGCATCAAAGAACTAGAACTCTGAATAGGTAGTTTTCTTGAGATATAAATGAATGTTGAATATAAAATTTCTTTATGCTTAATGTAAAAAAAAAAAAAATCCTCAGAGCCATACTTTTGGATACTGCATGCCATATTTCTGAATGATTTGAAGTGTCTTGGATACAATTAAGTATAGTTGCCTTCCAGCAGAAGAAATAAATACTGTGCATCTAAACTATTGATCAGTGTTCTTATACTTAAGCATAACCACAATATGGTGAAAACTATTTATGTAAAAAAGGAAGTAAAACATGTCAATCACTAAAATAATTATAATCTTTCAGATGTTTTCTACAAAATACTGCACTCCCAATAAAAGTAGCTTATAAAAGCTGCTGTTTTTAAGTCTAACGAGAAATGTGAGCCTCTGAAAAATTAAAACCAAAGCGTTTTATTCATCCATACTTTTCTGTGGTGGTGTGCCATTAATGTAAAACCACTTCTTATTAAAGTGTCAGCCATTTCATGAGCAGATTTGTGAGCCCTTTACTGACAGTAGTTTATGCTCTTTAAATTGTGAATCAGTACTATCAAGGAACTCTAATTTTAGCTGGGTCTTGACTTATGTATTCTTTGTCAAGTTAGGGAAAATTGTGCAAGCTTTCTCTAAGCAGCTTCAGTTTTATGTCACTGTCACTTTTGTTAGTCAAATTTGATCATCGACAAGCTTGTGCTTTTTGATGGCACCTGTTATCAGTTGAACCTTCATTAAAATATATTATTAGTTTTAACTTTTGTTGTAAATGCACTTAAACACAGATGGAACTTTTTTCTTCTGTTCAATGTATAGCAAGCTAAATTTTGAATGAAGTTAAAAGTGGTGATTATTTTATTAAAAAGTACTTTGTGCTACAATAGCTTTGTTTGCCTGCAACATTTTAAAGGAATACAGCTATGAAAACATTACCAGAGTTGATCCACCAAAAAGGACTATTATTTTTGTGAAAACTTCTGAAGTTCTGTGGCATGTAGATTATCGCTTAAAGGGGGAAAAAAAAAATCTGGTAATATCTGAATATTGCCACATTAGGCAACGTAAATGAACATCTGATGTTTGTTATATTTTAACTATTTGGTTCATAAATTTCACTTTTGAAGTGGAGGTACTGTAAATATTTAAATACCACATCTTCATTGCTATAAAATTAAGTAAAACTCAAGATTTTTTTCTTAAAAGTTTGTATAATATAAGTTTCTTTTACATGTTCTCAAATTTGACACAACTTCTGTATGCAAAGAGCTATGTCCACTCTGCATCTTGATGCATTTTTAAAGGTTGAATCTAAAGCTGAAAATTGTAAACCCTTTTCTGGGGAGAAGGGTGGAAGGTAATACCTAAATATTTTTTGCCTAAGGACTACAGCTCCAGCATTAATTAAAAAAAAAAGGGGGGGGGGAAGGGGGAGGAACAACCCATACTCGACTACTTAGTATTTGTCCTAAATGAAAATACTAAAGCAGTTATCACTTCTGTGACTCAGTGCAATTCCTAAGTCTTAAGAACCAACTTTATACATGTACAGCAGTGCCTCAGATTTCTATTGTGACCTACATTTTCTTTTTGTTTTAAAACTCCTCTGTGTACTACTAAATGCTACACTGTTAAATTTATTTTCAGTGGCTGAGGTGGGTTTTGTTAGACTGGTTATAACGTGAACACACTTTTTTTTTGGTGTATTGACTTTGATTTGGAATATGACATTTCAAATATTTCAGAGATAAAGTATGCAGTACCAAAAATCAGGATTTATGTATTGGCCAATATGGAAAACTTTAATTACAGGTAAGTGACTTTCATGCTAAAGTTATCACTCTCAAAATTAATATATTGCACACTGATGTAAATGCCATATTGTTTAGGAAGTATTTACTTAGAAATTTTCAAATGAATTTGTTTTTCTGATATCACTTGCATTTCTAGTGAGCTCACTCTGCTGGTAAAAACTAAATTTTGGTGGCATGTTTACAGGGTTTTGATGGGAAAATATTTGTGCCAGAAGGACATTATGAGCATTCTTTTTGTTTGTAGGAAAGCACTTAACTTTATTTAATGAGAATTGTCAAAGTATAAAACACTCATGGTAATGTCTTTCTTACTGGGTTATATACCATTCATTTCTGTTTCGCCAATTGTTTTATCCTAGGCTATCCCATTATTCTGGGGTTTAAAGCTGCTATTTCTAGTCTTCCTTTTGAAATATTGGGTCCCCAAGTGATCTTAAAACTCAGTCACTTTTTTTGTCTGCCAACCCTAGAGTGAAAGCCTCTGAATCTTGCTGCTTCTTCCATCGTTGCCTCAAAAGGCCTTCATTAAATTCATGGCACTGCCAGCCTAAAGAACGAATTGGATGGAAAACTGAAGCAGACTTGCAGTGTTTAATATAATTTCCATTGAGCCAGTGCTACTTTTTATTTTTAATAGCCATCGAAAGACATGCTGGATAATTGGACAATGCATGACAAGGTCTCTGATTTTTTTTTTTTCTGGTTGGACTGGTGCTGCCCTTAGTGGAAAAAAATCCAGAAATGTCTCTTCAGCCGTGATCCTTATGATAGTTGATAGGCTGTACTGTGCTTACAGAGTGTCCTGACAGTGTGCTTACAAACTTTCCAAATTATTACTTCAAGTGTATACATAATCATACCTTGAGCTTCCTCATTGGATATTACATTACATTTCCAGAACTGTTTTACTAACTCCCAGTCAGAATGAGATCAAGTGAATGGAAAAATTCAATAAGAAACAAGTTGAGGCTTAGGATTCATTAAAACTATTTTTTCTCTCACTTTTTGTTAGCTTGTTTCTAAGAAAGAAGGTTCAGGGTAGTGAGAAAAATAGGTTGCCTTAACAAGAGTATGGACTTTCTAATCAACATGGTGACAATTAGCTGTCTCCTTTCCCCCTGTTCTTTCCTAGCTCTAATGGAAAATGTAAATGGGATTCACAGAACTGTTGTATTAATCCTAAAATGTAGGGGGTGGGGGCGACTTAAAGGAACCAAGGTAAACTTCATGTGTTATCTTTATAGCTACTTCAAAGTGAATTACAGGAACTGCAGAAAGCAGAAACACGTAAAAAACAAAACAACAACAACAAAAAGTGGTACCTGGATATGCAAAGTAGTTTTTCTCTGAACTTAATGGCCAGAGAAATGATCTATATGATTTCTGTGTTTGACTTAAGAATTAACTTCTCACCATCTTGTACAGTGACTCCATTTTATCTAAATGAAAGCTGCTGATTAGTTGCTTCCTTTGTCAGAAAGCTCAAGGTAAGATTGGACAGAGCTATGAACAGGTGAAATGGCAGTGTATAACCTAGCAAGACAAACATGTTACCATTTTGTAAAACAAATGCACATGGAATTTATTTATTTGACTTATTGTACAGGAAAATTTAGACTTAAATTATAACATCCTTGAATTTTCTAGTTAACTACAATTGTAGTACAGTATCATGTTTTAGTATGACTTCTGTTTTAGTAAAAGTACTTAAACATTCATGTACTATATTTGAGTGAGATGAGCAGCTATACATACTAATTCTTCCTCAATGGAAAGGAGCATTTCATCATTACAATTGAAGTTCAATTGCTGGTATTTAAGTACTATCAAATAGATTTCTTTCAACGTGATACGGTATCTGTATAAACTTCAGGGATGATTATAGTAAAACTGAAACACAGCTATATGACTTCAGGTTACCATGCTGAAATTTGAAGCTTTCTGTAATGTGCATAGTAGCAAAGTTGCACATAGCACACCCGCGTTATCAGGGTGAATTTAAACCTAGTACACTGGTGTGATATTTATAGCAAGGTATGTGTGTTTGCACGTGTGCGTGTGTGAGAAGGTGTGACTAGTGGCTCCAGTAAAGCCGGGAAAGATCATAACCCTGTAAAGGCTTTATGATGAGGATGTCTGGATTAGGAAATAACATGACTTTTACTAAACACTTTTTAGAAAACCAATGTTCTGAATTATCACCTCTTACAATTCGGTTATGTACTTGGAATGACTGTATATGTCTGCCCCTTTAACAATATAAAGCTTCTAAATTAATACTTAAAATGCTGGCCTGCTTATGTTACAATAATAAAAATTGTGTCAGTTAATTTACTGTCAATTTACATGTAAAAATTAAACAATATTTTTTCTGCATTTTATGAATTCTGTATACTGGAGTTTGTTAAAGATTGACATGTTAGGTGATACTGTACAAAATTGTATTGACTACCTTTAGTGAAAATCAAAAGTAAAATTCATATGTATTTCCTTTTTACACTTCCATCTAATTTCTTGACAACTTGAATAAATTTCATAGAGCCTTTCTAACATGAACTATTGTTAATTTAACTGTTGCAATAATTAAGCTTTAAGAAGTATTGTTGGTATATTTATAATTTTAAGAAAATAATGTTTGTTTCATACTGCTTATTTTTAGCTGTTCTATTGTCACTGTTACAGCTGAAGAACTTTACTAAATACTTGACATTACAAAATAACTTGCTGGGGTTGTCCTCTGTATACTGATGTTAAATAAAAATGTGTGATTGAACTGTAAATGTAGATAACTTTCAATAGTCCTTTTCCACATTTGAGTTTTAATTTATCTTGCAGTCCTTAGGTGGTCTTTTGCTATCATACTGTGCTGAACAAATGGCCACAATGAAAACTGTTAACCTGACATATTTTAAAGTAAGAAGTTGATCACATTCTGTAACCTGCTCAAAGTAAATGTTTCACTTCATCTCAAGATCATACATACATTTTTGATGTTTAAATCTTGCTGATAAGGTCATGTCTTCTGATATTTTTCTAGGAGTAGAGTAATATGAAATAGAATACTTATAAAAACCATTTATCAAATTTGTTTAAACTCAGATTCAGTAAAACACAGACATGGATGCGTCTAGACTTGCTCTGCCTAGCCATCAAATAGGAGCTGGGGCAGAGTGTTTTCTGTTCCTTCTAGGACTCTACAGGAGCTCTTTCCTCTATGGACTCTGGTGCAGGGTACATTGTTTATTCCAGCTTTAGACTTTGACATTTACCTAATGAATGCTGAATTTTCAGCCCTGAGGATATGGCTTGCTCGGATGATTCAAGTGTTTTCAGTCTAGAAAAGCTTTGGCTAGTCTAGAACTACTCATCTGAGCTAGAACTAAACTAGTCTGAACCTTTGGCTACAAAATTCCTTGGAACCAATTTAGGCAAAGACAAAGAAGTTGCACTTCTGGCTGAGCAAACTAGGGATTGCTTCACCCTTACAGCAGTAGTTCTGTGTTAACTGGTGAAGGAACCAAACAAGTGACACTTACTGAAGTGTTTCAAAGGCACTTCTGAGAAATTTCAGTGAAAAAGCTAGTTATGTTGAGTCCCGTCTAAGTGAGGTAGGACTCTGTTCATCTCTTAGGAAAAAATCCTCTGTAGACTAAAGCTGAGAAAATATTTTTTCTTATATGAACTTGAGAACATTTGGTACTTCAGGAGGTACTGACTGACCACTATGACGGTCTATGTATAATATATGTATTATTTAAGAACAGGGGCCAGTGGAGGAACAAAATTAAAATCTGTCCTGAAAGCTTGTGTGAACAGCTGATTACTTCAAATGATGCAAGAACTGGTTGTTCAAACCAGTTGCTCAACAATTGTTGTGAGCATGAAACTAAATTTAACTTCCACAAGTTCTGCAGTCACAGAAGATGACAAAAGATGTCTTGGAACATGGAAGTGTCTCCTTGCTTGCCTTTATTTAATAATAATGTTGCACAAACTTCTCAAGGAAATAACTTGTTTGATCGCCGCCTTTTCTGTTTTTAAAGTTGGATTTTAGGTAGGTGCTGATGAACTTACTAACTTCATTTGGCTCATTTATTTTATGATCATGCTTATTTTACAACTAACCAAAATGGGGTTGCCTTAAGTCATCTGCTTCTCCCGCAGTTTTTCCCCTGGTTTATTTCAATTTCATTATTTTCTAATCTGAAAAGTTGAAACCTTACCAGCTTTCATAGATTGAGGAGGCTAGAGAAACTGTTCCTAACCATGTAAGCCCTTACTACCTAAAGGAAGTTTAAGTTCTTATTGCCTGAGTCGAATCAGCTTTCTGCTGGTAAAAGCCTTCTGCTCTTTTCCCAGTGCACACTTAGTTTCATCTTATTTTTTTTTTCCTCTTGGAGATGCATATCTTCCACTGCCAATCAAAAACTACTCTTGAAGTAATCTTACCTAGTATTGCTACAGGTTAGATTTTTTTACGCGCCTGCTAGTTTTCTAGTAGCCTTGACTTTTCTTTTTGTTGACCATGAGCAACAGAGGTTGATTTGCTGAGAGGAGATATACCTCTACTAGAAGAAAAACTCTTTAAAGTGAAGTTGCAAGACAAGTCTCCCTGTTGCTGCTACATGCTTTTACAAGATCTGATCTGTCTGATCTGGTTTAAGAATTTACTTTTCTGTAACAGTACTAGAATAAAGCAAAAAAAAAAAAAAAAAAGCCAACCAAAGACAAATAATTCATTTAAAATTCCATATAGCGTGTACATAGACTCTGTAGAGATAGATGTTGTCTTGGCTCTATCCCTCTGAATCCCATACAGAATATTTTTCTCTAGTATATTTTGTTAATGTTCAGCAGGCACTTCTTGAGCATTCTTAATTAATTTTGACTCCATTAGAGACGGATTTACTATCTGGTTTAGTAAATATATGCAGTTCAAGGACTTAAGCTAATAAATGCTGACTCACCTGGATAAGAAGCTTGGACATTCTGTTCATACAAATCTTAATCCAGTTCAGCTGATTTGACTGCAAGATTTTAAACAAATGTGAAAAATATCATTTGTTTGAGCATATTATTATTGCTCAAATACTGTGTTGGACTGTGGGCTCTTGTCAAGCGAAGGTCTCAATCCAGATAAATTTTTTTCATCACAGTTCTGAACAAGAATAAACTACATGTGGAATACTCTTCAAATAATTCCATATATTGGTAATAGTAATGGCTTAACAAATCAATGCCATTTTTGCATGGGCATTCATTAAGTCAGCTGTTGGTTTAATTACATTAATGAAGTGTACTGTGAGACCTTTTAGCCTATATGTGTAAAAGGCTTTTTTTTTTTAACAACTGTTTTATTTGTTACAGTGGACTGCTTGCTTTTTTTTTTTTTTCCCCTACTTTTCAATTTCAAAACAGAAAGCAGGAAGGACGTGCAGAGTTCTGACATCCAACAGGTTACTGAGGCAGCTGCTCTGTTTTACTGTCTGGGGTGAGCAGTGAGTGTGTGCCAAGAGAGCTGTGAATTGGCATATAAGCATTAACTTTACAGTAACTCGCCCATGTGTCCAAACTTGCAGTTTATTATGTAGATTAATGAAATCTTTGGCTCCAATTAATTCTGTTCTAATTCATGTGAAGAAAATACTAACTCTGTAGTTACTAATGGCTTTTAATCTAAGTAGCGGTATCTTCCTGGTTTATTTTTTAAATAACAGCAGTTACATCCTGATCTTTCACACACTTGGTTTCTTCTGTTAGGAAACTTTGTGTTTCATATCACTGTCTGGAGAAAAAACAAACTTGTGTGCATATGTGGAATTTCTTGAGAAACACCCCCCTGCCATCTCATGAATTGTGACGAGGGCTAGTCCTAACACTGCTGCAGGTCTTTCTGAACAGAGCACGGGTATAACTGCTGTGAAACTTGAATGGAAATGATCTTACTGATGCTATTTGTTACGGCTTTTTCTTCCTACCCATGCAAGCCTATCAGTACGTCTTAAAGTTTTTTACTAAATATGCAAAGTCCTGTGTGTTTTGGGAAGTCAGTGAATGCACAGATTAACGTGGTGTAGCAACTTGCCCTAGCAACAAGTGCCATCACTGTGCTTAATGCTCTCGAAGCAGGTTTGAGCAGTAGAGAATGCTACTGAGATGGCAGGTGATGCACCACCAACCTGGCGGACTCTCTGAGGTTGCGATGAAAGTTGCTTTATCAAATTCCTGACTTGTGTCTCATGACTGCTCTGTTTCCCACCCCCTGCTAGACCCACATGCTGACAAAGTAATACTGCTAATAAAAGACTACATTTATTTTCAAAACTTTTTTGAACAGTCTCTTAATTTGTCTCTGAGTGCTCAGTATGATGTTTATTCTTAAACTTTAGGCTGATGTATGGTACGCAAGGCACAGCAGATCTGAAGCTGTCGTATCGCAGTTCTTCCCATTTTCTGTCACGGCTATTAAAGTGTGCAGCTTTGCTTATTGCACCGAGTTCCTGCAGCTTTTGTTCCATCCTTCAGCACCAGGTTGCCTAGGCTGGGTGGTTTAACCACAGAAAGCACTGTGGTCTGATTTCTTTATCCTTTGTTTCCATGCAGGAACTTTTGAGATTTTTTTTATAACCTTATTCATTGTATTATTCCCAAAGAACGTCATTACGAATGTTCTAGGCCCACACCCTTTGTATTACAGATCAGACTCTTACATGGTAATTTTTGTATAAAAAACTAACTTTTTTTTGAGTTGTCACATGCTTTTCTAAATATGGCTTTCCAAAGCTGCTTATGTTACACCTAACGTAACTTAATAATGGCAAAACTCCACAGAATCTGTCTTGTTACTCAGGACCCATCTAAAACTCTTACCCACTTCTGTGAAACTTTTATGCCTAAACCTCGGGTTTTTATTCTTGCTTTTCTTGTATGAACATCTAAGGTCTAAGATGGTCTTGTTCTGAAATTAAGTACTTGGAAGAACTCGCAACATTTCTGATCTCTGTCACAGAAGTGAACTTCTGGGATGGCCATCTCGTTATTGTAGCTTGGTCAAGTTTTAAGGTGGTGCTTCCAAAGATTTTGAAATGTCTGTCTACAGTAACACATACATACCGATCCTGGATTCTTTCCACTTTAGTGTCCCTCTGCCCTGCCTGCTCAGAGTTGCAGAATTAATTTAGACCAAGGATTGAAATAGGAGTTCCTAGCGTCACTTAGAGCCACCCACGTGGTGCTTTGGCTTTCTAAAGCAGCAAGCATTCATGGTGTGGCACACGCAACCAGGACTGAGTGAATCCTTGTTCCTAGCCTTGGAACTTGAATTCCAGAGTCGCTAGTAGTCCATGGGGAATAAGGCACCACACCAGGTGTCAGTATGCGCTGCCTGTTTCTAGAGGAGCCGTAGGAAAACGAGTGACTCTTCATTTTGTTTCCCAACCATCGGTTGCATTACAGTGTAAATGTGGTATTAGAACAGTGCTTATTTCTCTTCACTTATGTGGCATGGTTATGATCCTGCTGAAAAAGGCTTCATATTACACCATCCCTAGTGCTTTCTATGTGCTTATAAAGCACATATTTGCATTTGAACAGTTTGGATTACTGAAAATAATACCTTTTGGACGTCTTTTCCCAGGGTGCGTGAAACTTGCTTAGTGGATGTAATCTTGCTAGAAAGACCTTCTAGTTGTTGCTGGATTTAATTGACTTGTGAAGAATGCTTTGGTAAATGAACTGGGGAGTTCTGTTTTGTCTTCATCGCTTTAAAACAATACTTTCTTGGTAAAAATTTTCAGAAGTGCTTCAGTAGCTTGTTTCCTCTAAAATTCTGCCTTTTCACTACTCCTTTACTAATAACATGAAACTTTTTCTTCTCTTCTTGTCAAATATTCAGTATCTTTGCACAACCTGAATGTCACACAAGTTAAGACCAACCCGCTTCAGTCTACCTCAAGTGTTTGAATCAGATATCCACTGCATAAACAATTAAAAAAGAGTCTTCTAGTTCCTTGCAGATGTGATCCATGGAGGACACCAATGAAGTGCCACATACATTTATTATATATAAATGTATATAAAGCATATACACACACTAGCCCACACACTTTGCTATAAATCCTACAAATGTTTCTGGATTTGTGTGTCTGAATTGGTGGAATGGATGTGTTTTTTCTTTTTTCTTTCTTTTTTTTTATAAAGGAAGGGTTGTGGTTTTAGTAGAAACTTGATGACTTGAATCCAGCCAATCCAGATATCCTTCCACCTCCTTGTCTATGGTCAGGGTTTTCTTCCATCAGTAGTGACTTTTCGGTTCTTGGATCCAAGCAAGAAAGAGCTCCTGTAGATTCTGAAGATGTGACCTAATTCTGCATTGTGTGTTAATTGCTGCCTGAACTTGTCTGGTTTGATGGATCTGAGTCATAGGATCTTAATTTTGAGGTAAGAAATTAAGCTGGTAGCTATTTAGAGGAACTGCTAAAAGTGCATTTACCATGCTGACATAGTAAGAGTTGCACAGTGATATTCGTTGGTGTGCTTCCAGCTTGGCTGCCATGGTGCAAGTCTGCTGGCAGTTGTTATAACAACGACATTGCAAGATGAAATTGCATTTTGATATTAAGCTTTTCCTAAATTAGTCTGGCATATAATTACTTTTATGTGAATAATTAGAAAGGGGCTACTATACATAAATCAAAAATGGATCTATTGCCCACAGTATAGTTGCCTTGATATGGAACTGTAGCCCCTATCTAGCTAGGGGTGCCGCACAGTAGCAGCGTTATGCTTGAAATAAAGTAAGTCTCCATTTATTTGAATGGTAATGCAGTTAAAAAAAAATAAAATGCAAGCTTAAATTCTAATGGGAAACTTTTACTGAACTCCTACTCAGTGTTTCATTCTCCTTTACAATTACCAAAATAAGTATTTGGTTAGACAATCTATTTTTCTATTTAAAGCTTGTATATTCAATGGTATATGAGAGATTGAGCATTTCCCTGTATCAGGTTAGTTGTCAAACTTGTTGATATTGAAATAGGTCTGTTTGTTTGCTGCCCGAATAAAATGATGACCACTTTTTTGGTGTATGATTTTTAAAGCTGCACAGTTCACAGTGACTCAAAGTGCAAGGTAGACTGAAATCAAATGCTTGGATCAACTTCACTGTCTGTCATGAGCGCACACCTTCTGGCTTATTAAAAGCTCTGTTGTGTGCTGTGTGACTGACACAGTAGTGGCTTAGATTCTTCTGTAGGCAAGAAGGTGCTGATATCTACAGTAAGCGAGCGGTGGTAAAAATAAATTGTATTTTAGCTTCAGGCTAATAATTTTATAAAATTACTATCAGGTTCTCTTGCTGGATTAATGTAAACTGCTTTGTTTGCAGGGTTTATTGTCATCCCAAAACCAGGCCAATTCTCCAAGTGGAACTGTAGTATAGCCATCACACTACTGCTAGCAAATCTCTGAACACAGGACAAGAAGTAATGACAATGGAACCAGGAGCTGTTCTTCAGGCAAAGAGCATCACAAATTATAAGGTGGCAGAGTGTAAACATGGAATTATGTGAATCACATAGTAATTTGCAAAGGAATAATGTCATGAGTTCTTATTACAGCTACTACTGCTAGCTGCTCACCCAAGGAAGAGTTTTCATTTAAAAAAAAAAAAAAAAAAAAGGCTTCCTTTGGTGCTGCAGAAAGAAATGGTAACATTTTTGGTTTTCTTTATACTTTTAAAGTCCAGTGTAATTTAATCTATATATATAAATATATAAATAAAAGATATATATATATAGTGTAAAATAAAGTATGTTTCTTAAATTCAAGTAAGTTCAATGGTTAAATTAGTACTTCACCATTGTTTATTTTGCACTGATTTTTTTAACCAGAGATGGCTAGAAGACAGCCTGGAATGCACTTGTAGAAAATGAAAGTCATTACTTGCTGGCTTCAAAATGTTATTCAGGAAGATGGATGCTGCAATCTTAGATTTTTAAAACAAAATTGTTTTGCACTTAAATAGTTTAATGCTAATAGAAAATTACTTTAAAACTGGTGTCCGACCACCAGAAAAACTATGTTGTCGAGAAAAGATCCTTTGTATCTATTAAACATTTATTTTAATATTGTTGTTTCCAACTGCAATCAGCTCTGTATTATATGTACAAATAATGTAATTCAGTGATGGGGACGGGAGTAATGGATCATTACACTAGAAATTCTCATTCATTTAAGAAAGTGATATTTCTAATTCAGAAAATACATATTAAACTATCTTGAATATGCATTTTTGTTTACTTTCTGTTCCAATTTGATCAGTTTTGATGTAATCAATCCTTTGTTGAATTAAATGTTTGGTACAGAAATATAATCTAAACTTTGTAGAACAAATTCCTTTAAAAAAAATCTCATCTAGAACATTGCTTCATATTTAATATAGGTGAATTTCAGCTAGGAAAATGAAGTAACATTGGTCTGTTCTCATTCTTAGTGGTTTGTCTCTAAATTCATCACATAACAGAAATCTTGCAGACAGCTTTGTGGGGTGAGGATTTTGTAATCACATAATATTGTATATTTGTCTTGGGAGTTTAGAAGTGACCAATCCAACAGTATAGACAAACACACCTTCTGACTCGGTAAACTAAAAGTATGTCAACATATAGGAGCAGATATGTTTCTGAGTCAACGCGTTTGTCCTGTTCACAGGCATCTTGTTTACAATCCAACACTTTTAAACTGATAAGTATTATGGAAATACATATCTGTGTATTTGTATGGTTTAATGCTGCTTGTCTGAACACACATTATTTTCAGTCAACAACAGAACACTTAATTAAATTGTTTTCAGTATTTCTTGTGAAGATGAGAGAAACCCGCAGAGATGTTTCTCCATGTCCAGCCCCAGAAATGACAGAAAACAGAAGTATCAGTCATATCTTTCCCTTGTCCTATGTAGAAATATGCAGCCTTTTGCTGAATCTCGCAGGTAGGCAGAGCAGAACTGAGGCCTCCAGCTTGAGAATGTGCAACTTGCCCAAGAGTAGGCATGTGCTCTGTGTGAGGGCACACCTCAGCAAAAAACTGCCCGTCCTGCTCTCCAACAATGAAGTTGGGTAGAATGTTTTTAATTGCAAGTAAACATTAGACACCTGCGGGCATGAGAAGCTAATGTTTTTCAAGAAATGAATGAAAACTTGTAGAGAAACAACTGCAGTAGCTGCTTGTAACTAAACCTCCCATTCTTGTCAGGCAGCTGGCATATAAAAAGCTGCCAGATGTATTTATAAGCTGGCATTTGGATTGTCTACTTTAATAAAGACTGAACTGTACTTCACAATCCTCATGTTCTTGCAGTCTTCTAAAGTATAAGGAATGGGGAAAATACTGAAACTGAGCAGCATTATTGGTCAGAAATTGTTTTATTAACATATTGGGTTTAACTGTTAAAGTACAGATAAACCTTGTCACTGAAAACTAGTGTGGTTATCTCCCTGTAGAGTTATGTGCGTGCCTCATATGGTTTGAGTCAAAATGAAACAGTTGAGGAAAAGATGTAATAATACTCTTAAAGAGATTTTCTGTATTTTAGCAGCTGTAGGAACAAACAGTACTGAAAGGGCCATAGTATCCAATGTTAGGGTAATAGTAGCAGCTACTTACATTTCTGTTTGCAGAGTACATCGCTGCTACAAATCATAGTCAAATAGCATACAAGGAGTCTGTGTTTTTGTTTTTTTTTCAGCAACATCTTCTATACCACTTGGCAATCACCTGGAAGCTTGAACTTTCCATTCCACCCTTTCTCCCATATGGAAAAAACTGATTTTAGGAAGAAAAGGGATACTAATAACTTACCTGGAAAGAATTTAAAATTCTACAATAGATATAGCTCTTAATATTTTTTTTTCCTACCATGTTTAAAAAAAATATTAAAGAGTAGAACACAGATCATCTCAGTACAGAATTCTAGCTTGAAGAATGGGGGTAGGAACAATATTTGCCAATTCACAGTTCAAAGTTGACTATATTTTAACTATAAAGCAAGTGGGAGACCTCAAGTTTGCCTACTAAGCCAACAGCCAGAGACATGTGAGTGGTATCCAGAAGAATAATAGCAAAGGGCTTATTATGAAATAAATGCCCATGAAGCACTGTAAGTGCCAAACTCTGTGAGACCCACCTGATTAGCTTAAAATAAATGAAAAAAATGCTTCAAAGGGGTGCTTCACTTGAAATACCCGATTGTCATAGCAAAAGCAATCTGCTGAATGTGAAATTGCTTTTTTTCATTGTAACAGGCTGACAGCCCCAATACTTATTATGTGAGACAGAATTGCTGGTGACATCCAAAATACTATTCTGATAACCTTTTCTCTCCAAGTTTAGACCTACAAAAAATTCTGACTTCATATTTTTCAACAAATAATTACTTTTCTGGTATACGAATAAGGTAATTACCTACCTGATATTATTTATCGGCACAAACAGTTGCAATAACGCTTTTGAAAACAGGAAAATATCTTGTGCAAACAAGATCCGAGGGAATTCCTTTTGGAGGGGGGGGATTTGGATTGTTGAATGGAAATATTTAAACTTCAGCATCTGTGGTTTGAGGTTTCCAGAAAAAAGATTATAGGAAGCTACCAATACAATTAACATATCTCCATAAAGAACATACTTGGCCTATTGTATTATTGTAGGTAAGAGAGCTCTGAGTTTGGATGATCAGTCAATTGTAGGATTTCCCACCCACGCCCCCTTTTTTTTTTCCTTCCTGGTTTAAGAATCTGGAGACTGCCATATGTTCAAAATCACGTGACAAATTCATGACTGTAGAGAGCACGATCCCTCAGATATGATGTTACCTACTTTTAGACCATCATTTTTACTTCTGCATTCCAAATACATAACATTCAGCAACTCACCATCTTCCCCTCTTGGAAAAAACAGAATAAATAAAAAAAATAAAACAAACCAAAACCCCACTGGATAAGCTTGTGGCAAAAAAAGGTAAGAAGTTGGAGGTTACTGTTACACTATGTTGCCTGTAGACCGCAGTTCAATTCCATTTCCTAAGCTTAGCATCACACCTTTGAATTTTTGCGTGTGTGTAAACCAATGCTAGCTAGTCAAACAAATACTGGATTGCATTATTATTGTTCAAGCTCTCTATCTGTTCTGTTTGAACAATATGAGCTGCTAACATACAAGTGTGACTAACTGAGATGATTAACCGTAACAGAACAGTGGAACTCGGCTGGTCACTCTGTCTTCATGTACTCCCACTGCACTTTGAAGATAATCATGGTCGGGAATGTATTTTCTGCTTAGAACTGGAGGAGAGATGACCTTCATCCAGTATGTTTCAATAAAATGAGAAACAGCATCTACCCATACTGTTGCATTCTGCTGTTTAATCACCCCCCCCCCCCCCCTTTTAATGCCATTCTACTGGTGTACTACACAGCTTCCACTAAGACTCTGTTTACATACTTGTTTAATCCTAGTAAGGGAAAGCTGCTATTTCTGTGGCATACCTGGGATGAATAGCAGCAATACAGACTTCCCTGCAGAACTTTGTTCGTGTGCTATAATTTACAGTAATTCTTGCCAGGGCTGGGAGGTATTTCTATTCCTGCTATTGAGATTCTGGAATTTTGCTATGAAGAAATGTAGTAAAATAAGCAAATGTACAGTAGGCCATGATGCAGGTACAAGATATTCAACTTGGACAGTCAAATCTGAATCAAACCAAAAAATGACTCCCATGGTATACACCACATAAACATTTAGCCTGCTGATATTTTCACATTTAAAAAAATTTGCTAGTAATGTCATGTTGATCCTCAGTATATGAAAATAATGCCTTCTTCAAAACATGAAGATAAACATTAGACACATGCTTTTAAGCAGTAGATCTCAAAAGAATTCATAAAGAACTTGAGTATTATGAGCTTCCCCACATTGAAAAGGTACAATGGCAAACTTGGGCATGCTCAAAGTTACCCAGACACTGAATGGCAGAACAGGGAATAGGATCTGATGTAGTTACAATATAATTCTACAAGTGTTGAGACACTGATTCTTTGGGGGGAGGGGGGGAGAACAAAAAACAGAAAAAAACTACCTACTGGAAAACATCTAATTGAGTGGGAACAATCATTATTTTCACAAGTTTATATCCTAGCAAATTCTTGAAAGGAGAGCTGAGAGAATAATGGGCATAACTTTTATTTTAAATGACTAAAATTTGTATAGAAAAATATTGTATTTTGCTGTATCATTTAAGCTGCATCTTAACTGATAGGACAAATAGTTTGTCTGGACTTAGAGCATCAATCTCAAATTGATAATTAAGAGTTGGTTTAGTAGCTTTAAGTATTTTTTTTTTCTAAAATGTGATCTGCTACCATGTGCTGCCTTTGTTCTTGCTTTTTATACTGCCTCATGTGCAGCAGTGACTTAGCTACCACAACATGCCTCTTGCCACCTTTCTCTTCCTATTGCCAACCATCCCCATCGCATCCCCACCACAAGTTGTGCAGTGGTAAATCTACTACAAAAGTAAAAAAACTAAGCTGTAATGCCTTGATGACCACAAAATATAAGAGCTGACAATGTATCATTGATTGTCTCATAACCCAAAAGGAAAAGAACAAGAAATTAAGGGATGGTCACAAGCCTAGACTTTTGACCCTGTCTGAGTCAGATTTTTACAACTGAGTTGCTGATTTTTGTTTAGTTGTTTCTTTAAAAGGAACAAAAAAGTTAGGCAGCACAGGACATTCCCTAGTGCTGAGCAACAGTGCTGATCTGGCATTGGTGGCTTTTCACTTTTTCGTTGCACAGAAAGTTGTTGCACAGCAACAGAAGTCCCAGCGCTCTTTGGTTACAGCTTCAGGAAGGTAGCTGAAAAACCTAATTATGAGTACAGTAACTAGAACTAATAAAATAGTTTGTTGCAAAACTTGGCTTGCAGCTATGATGGTTGACCAAAGATTTCTAAACCCTAGCAAAGTATGCCTTGCACAAACATACTCATTTGGTTTTTAAATAGTAAAACTGTTTTGTAACACATCACCAAGTTCATTATTGCAATTTTTTAGATCTTAGGAGTCAATCAATGGTATCAAATTCTAATAGCTACTTAAACACTTTGCAAGTAAGATAAAAATGCTGCTTTTAAAACACTTGCCTTTTATAGCGCTAGAGAACAATAACGTTATATTAAATTGTTACTGAGGATCTCTAAAATTTCTGAAACATGATGAAATGTATTCCTTTATCGCTCTTTTAAGCAACTAGCTGCAATGTCAGTCACTGTTAAAACTTTTGATTAATATTAAGAACAATGTTTGAAGAAAACTATGGCCAAAGTTGCTTTGCTTTTGAATCAGATAAAACGTTGCTTTATCCTTTAACTAACAGATAGCTATATAAAAATATTGACCAGGTATCAATATTAAGTATCTTACATAATTGCATAATCTGCAAGTTCTCAATAAAACTTGAAGTTATTAAATACAGGAGGTGAATACTTTCCAGAAATCACTGGAAAAAAATAATCTAAAAAATACACAAAATGATAGGTCAAGTTAGCTGTCATTTATATAATAGGAAAACGTGTATTTTGTAGGTAACGTTCCATTTCTAATACTGAAGCTCAGCAAATCCTTTCATGTTATTTTTAACCAACCCCTTCCTCCATCAGGTTCTAAAAGGAAAAAGTATTTAGTAAGTTCAATGTAGAGTGCTCTCGAAGCTCAGCCAGAACAATGCTTTAAACAAATATTGATAGTCTTCAGGAACAGAATACCAAAATGCTAGGTAAGCAGCCCTTTATAACCTTGTGGGGTTTTCTGACAAATTGTTAGAGAAACACAAACTAACGCACTGTTGTTTTTATTAGATCTCTAACAACAAAAGCATGACTGGGGCTGTTTCACTGCATAGTTGTGCTTTTCCTCACACTCCAAATACTCTACAAGGTGGTCAGTAGCCTCCTCCTCTTTGTTCTATATTAGGTAAGTGGTAATGTTTCAGGGAAGACTTATGTGCCTTCTGTTTCTCAGACTGTTGAGGAAACAACAGATATTTGAAATGTGCTCTGTAAAACATATTTTGCTGTTGTACTTTAATGATCAAGTTAGAGTCTATACCTTGACATTTGATCCAATACATCTAACAGGCGGTAACATAAGGGTTTCACTACTTTCCTTAGCTGCAGGTAAAACCGAATGAAATGCAGGTGGAGGACAGGAAGTCAGTCTGGCTACTCCAGGATTTAATCTTGGTAATTTTCCACAAGGGGGTCCATGTTTTTGTTTTGATTTGTCCTGGGCTTTCCTAAGAGAATCCTTTTAAAATAGAGATATTAGATTTAATTTCTTTCTGAGAACATCTTAAAGAATAAAAAGAAAATAAAAAAGTTATCAGAAAAACAAACAAAAAACCTCAGCCAAATATTATTTCAGCTAATTCTTTTTAAAAAATTACTACCCCACAGGATGTTTCTTGCAATTTTTCCCCTATGGAACTTCTTACAAGCTCACACTGATAAACCCAAGAACTAAACTGGTGGAAGAAGTGTCTGCTTGTATGGAAGGGGAATTCATGCTTTCAATGTTAAACGTACAGCAGAAAATATTTTTTTTTCTGTACTGTGGTGATGTGTTTTTCTGAAAAAAACTGCATTTGAGAGTTTTTCATGCAGTACTAACTTCTATCTCACCTTGCAGACAGAGTGAACTCTACAAGTGCATATGTTGAGTACTTTTCATTTAATTTGACTATAAGCAAAGTTTTAGTTGGCCAGAATTTATCGTCAGATTTTAATTTGCTGATTTTCAGTGTCAAGTGTAAGTTCAGGATTTGCCTGGACATCATCTGAACACAGGATAACAAAGTAAAAAAAAATTAAATTAAAAAAAAACAACCAAAGAACAACAAGAAACATATTTCTTCAAAATGTAGACTGAAGGCCTCAAGATCACAAATATATTTTCTGCCTCTGTTAAAACTCTATCTGTAAATTTTTTTTAAATTTGAAGGCAGTTAGCAAAAAAAAGAGGAAGACAATAGTTTAAAAGACATGGCACTGACCCTCTAAGTAGTAGCACCTATGAAAACTGCCTGTCAAAAACATTATGTGGTATCACAGCTTTTAAATTCTAACTC
>VXAA01003318.1:133325-150020 GCA_013399115.1 Anseranas semipalmata | reverse complement strand
GCATCAGACCCAATAAAGATTGGTGTCTGGGCAGACTGAATAAAACCAAGTAATCAGCTTAAGTAAAACATTTGTTTCTAACTAACAAGCTCAGTGTCACAAATTACTTTCTCTAAGTGGGCTGACAGTGCTTCCACTTAAATATTACCTGTCTTTGACTTTCCTTTGAAATTTGCCCCAAATGCAGAGGTACTTGCCCCGCTCTATTTTTTAGTAATCTTACTCCGTGCATTACTATGTGGGTATCAGTTTCCCTAAGGAATTTGGGGAAAAAAGAGAAAAAGAGGAAAAACATCAGTTGTGCTTTAGGTGAAGTTTGGACTCAGTGCAAAGAATTACGTTGACTGGTATTTCATTGTGTTGCAAGGTAAATATTAGCACTGTAAGCAAACTTCACTTCAGTCCACTTTAAATAATAAGCACATAGCGTTCCCCCCACTTCTTAATTTTAGTCTTCAAGATTGAAATGATTTGAAGTCACTTGCCAGAGTTCTTGAAAATAAGGATGCCGTAATGCTTGATGGGCAGCAATTCTCTCATCAGGATCATGTTTTATCATCGCAGACAGGAGAGAGAAGCCTTTAGGAGATAAATTGTGAGGAGGTATTCCTTTTCCTTTTTTAAAGGGGAAATGAGAACTCGTAATTGTTGACCTGTGTTAAGCAAGTTGAGAACAAACAGTTATTCATGCATATTGAGAGGGAAACTAAAACTTACTGAGAAAAATTATTCTAATCTGATTGTATTTTTTTCCTAACAAGTTATGTCATTGGCGTTAAGGATACTATAGAAATAAAAGGCCAAATAAGATTGACGTAGGCTCAGATTTCTTCTGCTCTGCCTACAAGAATCACAACTATGTGACTGTCTCTGGGGCTGGGGGGTAGACAGAAGACACCACTCTTTGGTCAGCAGCTGTCACAACCGAATGAGATTTTTGTGGTGGTTCCTTGTACAGAAATTGTACACAGCTGTACAGTTGTATTTTGAATATTTAAACACTGAGACTAATAACCATGGAAATACATACTTACTGCTTGAACTTGTTGAGAGTTTTGTTGGCAGGAGTGCCTATAACATCATGGATTTTTGAAAGTTGGTCCAGGTCACTAGATCCAGGAAAGAGAGGGTGAAAACTGCAAGGTAAGAGATGGCATTAGCACTACAGAACGCAAATAAACTGGTTTAAATGGCGTAGGTGCCACTTTGGTTAAAATTTTTTAATTTAAGAGAAAGATAAACTTTAGGATTATTTATTTTTGAACAGTTTAATACCAGCCAACAACTGAAGGATAACATGTGAGCAGCAGATTAATACAACTGTATTTTTGGACATAAAGGATAGTTTGGGTTATTAAACAGAAATCTGTAATTGCCCTCTCCTCATAAGTTTGGGGTAAAATATGTAAAGACAACATCCCTCCTGGTCAAAGGTAATGGATATGGGTTTTTGTTTTTTTCTAGTGAAGTGGCAGATCCCAGAAGACAGTACGTTTTCCTCCTTTTAAGACAGCAGAACCAAACAGTCCCTCTTGCTGGGTATGCACAATAGAAATACATATTTATAAGAAACATTCCATTCTTACACACAGGTTCTTTACAAGCAGCGATACTGGAAAGATGGTTATTTGAACTGCATTCCTGAGCTCGATCCTCAGTTAATATAAAACTCACATAGAGTCCTTGAAAACATTGTTATCAATAGAGCAATCTGACTCAAGTTAGGTCCACTAACATTTGTTTCTTGCCTATGGTCCCTTTTTCCATACTAGCAGAGCATTTCTTTTGGCATATAATTTAAGAAACACTTCAGTAGCACCACTTGATTCTTGAGAGCAAAACATTCAGCCCTTTCTGTAGAAGGGAGAAACTTCTTTCAGCTGTTTGCAAATTCAACCAAACAGCTGGCTGCACATCTCTCTGAACATCTTCATAAAGCTTTGAGAGGAAAAAGGAGAGAAAAAGAGATCTAATTCATGTCATGCAGCTGTATCTCACATGACAAGCACTTGGGAGTGGTTTTTGTGTGAATTATAAAAATGTGCTGTCTCTAAATGTAAAGATAGAATCATAGAATGGCCTGGGTTGAAAAGGACCTTAAAGATCATCTAGTTTCAACCCCCCTGCTCTGGGCAGGGTTGCCAACTACTAGAGCAGGCTGCCCAGCGCCACATCCAGCCTGGCCTTGAATGCCTCCAGGGATGGGGCATCCACAACCTCTCTGGGCAACCTGTTCCAGTGCCTCACCACCCTCTGAGTGAAAAACTTCCTCCTAATATCCAGCCTAAATCTCCCCTGTCTTAGTTTGAAACCATTCCCCCTTGTCCTATCACTGTCAACGTGTGTAAACAACACAGAGATAGATAGAACTTAAGGAAGGACAACTGCGCAGTCCACAAAAGAAATATAATCCAGGTACCCAGGAATAATATAAGGAATAGAGAAAGGGAGAACAAGGTGTGAAAGACAAGCATGACTGAATAAAAGATTAAAAAATAAATTCTTACAAAATGTGGTCTCAAGTGTAAAGGCTTATGCAAATGTTCAACAGTAAAAACTGCAAGATCCTCCTAAAAAGAAATAAACCTGTCGATACCTTCCTTTAGCTTGGCAAAGCTGTCTGTTTTTAAATTCAGTTATTTCCAATAAACATTCCTTGTTTCTTTCTGAACACATCTATTAGGTCTCTGAAAACGTGCAGTGGTTGCAAGGACTGAAATTTGTTACATTAAGCTAAAATTATGAGGAAACATCTTTAAGGTTTTTTGCCCTAAAAAAATTAGGTTTGCAGCATGTAATTTTCTTGCAAAACTTCAAAGCCCACCGATTCAAATTGGAATGGGAGAACATGGCATTTTTAAAGCATTTGTTCCCAATTTACTTTGCAAGAGAACTGCCACATTTGGAATTTTTCTGTTAACAGTTTTCTGACCGAAGTAGAACTGTTTCTACAAGTTAGCAGCCAAAGCATAAGGGTTGTCATTTAATGTGATGGTGACGGCAGCTGCTGCACTTGCCATGTGGAGGAGGAGGAAAGAAGCAAAGCAAATGTTACCACTCCTGGTTGCATATCAGAGGCAGTAGTGTGGGAGGAGAATAAAGAACTGCTGCTGTTGCTAGGGCACAAAGATACTGGAGGAATACTCATGGTGGCTATTTTTTTCTTTTTTTCTAGAAGACCAATGACAATTTTGTTGAATTAATAGTTGTATCATCTTTGAAAATCTTAAAGGACTTTAACACACGTTTTTCTGAACTCTTGCTGCATCAGAACCCAGCTTCAAAATATTCCAGGACATAAGGTCCTGGCACAAGGGTCTTGAACAAACTATTTTATAAACCAAACTAGTAAGTCCAAGGGAGTGTCTTCTATGATCTTGTCTGTTTTTGCAGAAGAGTAATTCATCAAAAGAGGAAAAAATTTTACCATCAAGTGCACTAACAATGCTGAGGATAGTTAGTGATACTCATGACAGGAAATGAGCCATACTTGAGAGGTACGGCAGATAAAATACATTTTTATTAAATTGAAATATGAAGACAGATGGGGGGCTGTTCAAAAATGCTATTTTCCTTGTAAATATTTTTATGGATATTATGTTCTCTTAATCATCCCACTGCTTTATTCCTAACCTGTCATAGGGTGAAGAGTGTGTCAGACAAGGGATGGTAACTGCCTTGTGAACCCTGTAGACTAATCACACGATGAACTTCCACAAAACCATGGAAACAAAAATCAGAGTACCCATACCACATGCTCCTTATTTCAGTTATTTACCTTTGATTTTCTTGATTAACAATAAGGAAGACCCTCCACTGAACACTGTACCTTGCGATTTCATAGAAAACACAGCCAGCACTCCACATATCAATTTTGGAACTATAGTAGCCATCTGTAAGTATGCATTCAGGTGCTCGGTACCAGCGTGTGGAAATATATTCTGTATATGGCTTCTTAGAACATATACGCCTACAAGATCCAAAATCTCCTAACTTCAGGGTATCCCGCTGCAAAAATAAATAAAGTATTTTGACAATTTAGAAACACTGAAATATTCAAGCTAAGATTTTCCTTAAATGTGTGAAGTAGTCATCATAAAAGAAAGCAGAGTACTTTAAGAATAAAGTTTCAGAAATCCCAGGGAGAGCATTATAGCAGTAAAACTGCATTTAAATAGCATATAGCTCCAAGACTTGAGGAGATCTGTGTCTCATAATATGCACAAATGCCTTTCTCTACATCATTAAAAGACAGAGCTAGGAGTTAATAGAAAAGCATATGGACTGTTACTGAAGAAAAGACTGCTAAATAGGACATCTGGATTAAGTTATTTTCTTAGACTTCTTGTGTTTAGCAGTGATACAATGGGTGGTTTGGGCTTTTCTTTGCAATAGTTTCTCCTGTACTTTTCTAGGACTTAAAACAAAAATACATCTTCAGAAAATAAAATGTCATAAACTGAATTTTTAAATCCTCGGTTTTCAGACATTAGTAAAATAACATTCTGAAACTCTCAAGAGAATAGATTCAATGAAGAAATCTGCTGAAAGCTAGTATCTTCTGCTGTCTTTTGTATGAGTAACTTCCACTAAACCTAGGGATTAAATGGGGAAAGAAAGAGATGCAGAATTGAAACCTATTGCTTGTTTCCAAGTTAAAACAGAAAGGAAAATATACATTAATACATGATAAAGGACCATTTTGCAGATTGGCATGGACACATGGAGGTTGTAACACATCTGGTTTTAGCCAGTAACAAAACTGCTTGTTCATTTCTCTAGATCTGGAATGAAGTATTAGAACCAACTGTTTATATATATTTAAAAACTGTATTTTTATTCATGAAGAAGCATTACTTTCTCAGCATAAACAGAAAAATACCAATATACTTCACTTTCAGTTAAATATTCTCACATAAAATGAATTACCTTTATTAATATGTTTTCTGGTTTCACATCTCTGTGAAATATCCCATTCCTGTATCAATATAAACACACCAGAGAGAAGAGTTCAGTGAAAAGATAAAAATTATCAGCCTTATCAACAGCATAGTAAAAAACTGAATGTTACCACCATGGTGGTACAACAGCTACAGCGGTGGGTACGTGAATGGGGAAAGGGTAGGTTGACGAAGGGGAGGTCGGGCTTTCTGGTTTTGCTCTCACCAGGACTAGAAAAGGACGGAAAGGGCCCCCTGCTCCCAGCAGGGCTTCCTGCAGCAGAGGGCAGAGCTGCTGTGGGGAGCTGCAGCAGCATCGGCTGCCAGCTTGCTGTCTTCCAGGGCTCTGCTATAGGCAAAGAAGCACCTGGGCCATGGCCTTTTTTCACCCTGCAGCGGTCTGCTGCCTCAGAGAATTACACACATCTGCTTAGAGATGACCCTGAAATAAATGTACGATGCATGTACTGTAAAGCTGTTGCCAAACCAGGTTTCTTACCTATGCACGTGATCAAGAGATTTGCATAATTGATACATGTAGTTCTTTATTTTACTTTCAGGTAATGGCTTTCTCCTTCCTAGAATTAAATTTCAAGTTGTACAAGTCCTTTTTAGCAAATAACAGAATACAAAAAAAACTCTTCAGCTTCAAATTGATATTACCTTTTTCATTATACTATTTCTGTCATTTATAGCTAGCTTTGTAATCCATTTTCCACTCAAATTCAGACTTAATTTAAATTTCAGTATGCACCAGAATAGTTCAGCTAACATAACTGTCAGTTCAGTAGTCTATAAACTGCCTTAGCTTTTACTGCGTGTTTTTCTTGGAATATCTGTGTCTCCAAGTTCTAATAGAACTGGAATATTTCACTTCTAAATGTCTAATATCCTGTCTAAAAAAAGTAACAGGCCTTAAGGCTCAAGATTCCTATCAATCACCTCAAATTAGTGCAATGCTTAAGTGACTGTGATTCACAATCGACTTCCAAATTACAGGTTAACCTAGGAAGGTTAAATTGCTATTGCAGTTGCGCGATAACAACAGTCAGAAAATTTACCTATTTTTCAGAGCCATTCGGTAACTACTCAGCTTTTTTTCTTTTAGAGGCCCCAAAGGCCTTTTAATCTTGCTGTAATGCCTTTATATAATGCTGCAATGTCATCACCAGTGGCAGAAGTGATCAAATTTTTGAAAACCAGAACAGGTACTGGTCCTCATGCTGACAGCGGCATGAGTACTTGGCAGGGGAGGAGGAGGGAGATGATCAGGGCAAAAACTCACTGAGGCTGCAGGTGGACCAGCGCCCCTAACTGCTCACCGTGCTCCTCCAGCCAGCCACCATAATCCACCGAGCAGGATTAGATAACAAAGTGCTTGAAACAGAGCACCACTGACATCAGGAATGGTAATATCATTACCCCAGTAGAGAGAGATGGTGTTTTCCAATTCAGGATTTTTGTTATTTACAGTAGAAAAGATTTTATACAATGTAGTTATTCAAACCAACTTGGATTATTATTAGTATCTAAAAAAAAACAGGCCTTCATGAAAAGAAGTCATGCTCAATTGTTTTTTTTCTTTACAGGTAACTACTAAAATCTGGAGCAGATATGTTTCTACTCTCAGATTTATCACTACAGAAATCTTACTTGGAAGTCATTATGAAGCAAATCGTAAGAAGGCAGCATTTGAGGCTACAATCATTTTCTTTTGGGGCATCTTCCCCACCCCTCTTTGAGCCTTATTTCTTTCATCACTTTAAATGACCAAACTGTTCTTGATTAAACAAAACGCAAGGCTGTTTTTCAGTTATTAAATGACTTGGGATACCACTATAAATTAATAGAAAGAGAATTATGACTTTGTGTAAAGACAAATAGCCTTGGTTGAAATAACATCAATCTGTCAGTGCAATAAAACTGGGGGGGGAAGGATCAACTTCCCACATTAGTGGCATTACAATGAACTGTCCTGCTAATTACAGGAGTGTCTTCATACACCTTGTTAAATTAAAAATTAATTTACAGTCAATCCCTGGTTTTGTTCACTACAAAATTTTGTACAAACCGGGCTTACCTCTAAATTTTTCTAACTTAAAGCTTTTTTAAATTGTCCCGCACCTTTATTAAACTTAATTTTGCAAGATTCAGAGTATTCAGAAAATGACAGGGATTTACATTACTATATACTGTGGAGATATACAAAAGTCTGCAAATTGTCTGAAATGTAACTACTTTTGTACACTCTGATAACTGTTTTCTGACAGAGCATCACTAATATACACAGTTTTGTTGTTCTATTAATTATTACTGCACTCCTTCAAATCATAACACTGAAAATTCAAAAGGAGCTCCTACTTTCCATTGTTATCCAGATATCCTCAGTCAATAAGTGTTCTGGCTCAGAATTAAGATTAATTTTCCAATTTAATTATGCACTCAGAATTTTTGCCAGATATTTTTTCTTTGAAATAACTGCCACATGCTATATTTCTTGACTCCGCAATAAACCAAAAATAGAGTTGTTTGTGGGAGAAATTTTTTTTAAAAAACTTATTTCTACCCCATAGGAAATTGTGGTTTTGACACTTATGCCTACTTTGAAACAACCAAAATTAATATCTGAAAAAAAGCAGCAAGAAAACAATCTTCCTATGGAAAATCTTCTTATGAGTTTGATAAGAACTGTATTTTAAAATAAAAAAGAAGCAGAACATACTGAAACTATTAGACTAATTTCCATCTGTGCACAATGTTTAATATAGCAGGCTTTTTCCACATGAAAAGAACAAGAGAAACACTGAGAAATGTACACCAAATGAAAGCAAATACTCTGGGGTTAAAAAAAATACAGTTAAAGAACAAACCTAAACATTCTGATTTTCCGTAAGTGAAGTATAGTATCTTTCCTAGAAGGAGAAGATACAGGATTATTTTTAACGCATTGGACTAATTTACTGTCAATGAGGGCTCCTTCCTATATTCTACTACTGGCTCTGACTTAATAAGTTCACAAATCTATCATGGAAAAACAAAAAAACAGCAATTATTCACAGCTGAATCTATGATCAACAGAGTCAAACAAGTGCATTTTAATCTCATATCTTTATCTAGGTCAGAACAGGGTTATTCCTTTTGTTAGAGATCTGAATACTCAGTGTTGAACATGTTTGAGAGTAAGTCTTTATTCTATTACACTGAATATCAGTTGTATGTTGAGTTACATAAATGAATCTCCCAGCTTTTAAGACATTACAAATTTTTAATTATTCAAAAAAAGTCTTTTATTATTGAAATTGTAAATAAGTACTCCTCCATTTATTGTATCCAACTCTTTTGGTGTCTATATGAGACCTGTTTTTAAATCAGCTTTTGTTCCTTTCTGTAGGAACTCTTCCTTAAGCTTTATGGTCTCCCACCTGCTTTGACAAACAGCTCTAGAATTCTTAAATATACGTGTTTTCAGTGAACTACGTTATAGACTGGTATAAAAATTATAGACTGGTAAAAAGCATTTTACTAGACATAAAAACTGAAAATCATTGATTCAGTAGTCTTTGAAACAAATGGGAATAATTTTCAAGCTGTTTCATTACAGTCCTGACCTAACAAGAACTTGTTTAAGTTGTATTTTTTTGTTATATAAAGTAATAGTTCTGTAGTGAAGGTTGTTACCCTGTTTTCATGTAAAGTTTGACTGTAGAAATAGATGGCCATTGACCTGACTCATTAGAAACCTTCTGCATGCATCCATGCTTTAAACTGGGTATATTGCACTGGAAATGAATATAGAATAAAGCAGTACAGCACAAAATTTCACTATAAGTTTCATAATATGTAACGGTGAACAACCTAGTGCAATATAATTAATTTCACTTTGTGATCTACAAAAGGAGGGGTTATCTGTTTAAGCACATGTTACATACCTTGTATCAGCTGAGAAATATTCATGTCCATAAGTTCACATATCAATGAAAGGGAGCCAGTTTTTTTGTCACTGAAGAAACAGATTAGGAGACGTTAAGATAGAAATAAAATTTACATGTCGATTTGTATACAGTCTAGAAAAAAGCACTTAGTTTAACAGTACTAAAATGGACATTTTCATTTTTAATTGATACTTTCTTGCACAAGTTTTTCAGCTTGAGGTCCGAGGTATCGTATTTTTAGTTTTTACTGTCTTAAGTGTCCTTTGCAAAAGGTAACTGATTTACTCAGTGAAGGTATTTGGATGTGTGTTTTCTGAGTATATGACACTGTTCAGTATCAAGAAATTTCCAGTAAATGATACAATGTTACAGTAAGATAGGAAAAACATTACGCCATACATGAAAATGCTTTCTAGTTTGGTTATCAGTATCAGTGGGAATGAGTATCTGACTGGAACCTCTGTTTTGTTGACAATAGCAGTGTTAAGTACTATCACAATATGATAATATATCTGACACTTTAGTTTCCACTTCACTGCCCCTCAAAGGCAGATATCTTTAGGTCTTCAGTTTTTCTAAGAAGAAGATAACCGCATTAAAGCACACCCCCTCTGCAATGTTCCATTAACCCAGACAACAAAAGGTTGAGGGTACAATCTGCAATCCAGTTTACAGACAGACTGTGAAAGAGCTAGGCGAGCTGGCTGGCCATCTGGATTACACTTCGTTAGCAACACGGCAGCTGAAGCTGACAATTCCAGAAAGCTAAGCTGCTGACACGATTACCAGCTTTTCATACATTTGTGGAAAACGGGTCTGTCGATAACAGTATAGTACCAGAGGCTTGAGCAGAGGAATAAGACAGCCTGGAGAGCAAGATAAAAAAAATATTTTAAGCATTCAACAAGTTTTGTGTCAAGTACTCGGAATAATGACTGTATGTCTGCTGTTACATGGGGATGAAGTATAGCACAGCAATGCTGTCATAACACTTGATCTCTTTGTGAGGCCTCAGAAGACACATGCCTAATGCGGGTGGAAAGAACCCAACTCCAGCACTGACTGATCTCTCTTCAAATTCATACCTCAGCTGCTGCCTACTTCAGAGATCTAAATTTCTATTATTTGCAAAGGAGTATCTGTAAAGTTACCTACAAAATGATCCTGCCAAATAGTTTGCCTGGATCCCTACTTCAAACTGCCAGGCCAAACCAAGATCCTTCAGTACCAGGCCCTATTTCAGCAAATAAGCTCCAAGTGTGCCTCACCAAAAGTCTCCAGTAGACGTGATATTGCGTAGTTAAAGCACTCACTGGATATGGGACCAGCAAGTATTATATATTATGACATGAAGTTTAGCTATGGTTAAAATATACCTAGTCTGTCATGGTAATACCGATGTTGAAATGTTTTTCAGTCTGCTGCAAAAGAGTCAGAGCAAGCGAGAGCTGTATCAGCTTTTCTTAACAGAAAAAGGGCACAATGACTTCAGAATTTGACAGATCTGCTGTTTTTTCTTTCTATTGGAATAAAAAGCTGGTTAAATTCCTACAGGCTGCCTCTAGATCCAAAAGTTACTGGATATTGTTCAAATAAAGGAATAAGGAAGAAACGAACGCACCATACTTACAAAATAACTTCATGTAACGTAAGGATATTAGGATGCGGACTCAACCTCCTTAGTGCTTGTATTTCCCTCAGATTATTCACTTGTTCAATACTAAAGTTGAATTAAAAAAAAAAGAAAAAAACAGAGAGAAGAAGACTGACTTGCAGTCAGGGACTAGATTATAATTGTCTTTCTTCCCTGCCATGAGACTGTCAGAACCCACTCCATTTCAGTCTGAAATTGAACTTTCAAATGCAGCACCTGCTTTGTTTCTTTACAGAGCACATCAGTAAACAGGAGAATGGCTTTATTCCTTCTTGCAGTCCAGAGCAGCTGGACTGACCTAGACATGATTAGCAATGTACTGTGCTCCAGATGTCAGTTACCATGCCAAGTTGATATCCGGGAAGAATTGTGTCACATACTGGTATGTATGGTACAGTTCATTCTGAGCTGGTATAGCACACATACGAACTATTGCTCAGCATGATGCTGCAAGTGACAGTCTAGCCTTGTCAAATTTAATATTTAAAATTCAGTTTTAATGTTAAGCAATTGCATGAAAAATAGATACTATTCAACTGTTGTTTAAATATTACGTTGCCCTCCTAGACTTTAATAAACAACAAAACTGCATGCTATAGAAACTCTGAGGAGGAAGCAGGAAACAAAGAGCTTTGCACACTATTTAATGGATCAGAGCAGGATACGTACGCCTTTTCATGACTTAAAGCTAAATGCCAAATCATAATTTTCCAATTTGAAACTAGGAGAAATCCTTTGGGCGGGCAGGTTCTGTTTAAAACACTATTATCTGTTGCTAAAAGAGTTTGTTTCATCAAAATAACTTGTCAGTCAATTTATCAAAAGGTTAAAGGCCTAAAAGACATTTTAAACATGCTACTTAAAACACAGGTTGGCTTGTTATTCCCTTCCACTGAACTGTATACGATCTGCTCTTGATGTAGCTAAGCAGCTACTTTAAATACTGTCCTGATCATAAACTGGGCAAATTTGGTCAGTAGTAGGTAATGTATAAATGGACAAACAGTTCTCTAACAGCACAGTAGACAATCACAAGTCACATTAATTCATTAATTGAAGATATTTGGGTTCTTTTGGTTTGTTTGTTTAAACTTACTGTAATTTTTTCAAACCTCCACTTTTCCTTAGTCTCTGAAGCTCTGAGTTACATTATTGCACTTAAGAGCAAAATGTCGTATTGTACTTCTTATGTACAAGTGTGTCACTCCCACTGATGTCACTAGGAAATTAAGACATTTAACTGAGAATACAAAGTCAGTGACCCAAAAGACAGTGTTTGGTGCATATATATATATATATTTGGAGAAGAATGTCAAGTGTATGTCTCTACTTCCACACAACTCTCTTCTCTATATTCCTAACTGACAAAAAGCACTTATTTTGTGACCATATAGCATCTTGCTGATGGATGTAATCAAATATAAATGCAAGTATGAAGGAGAACTAATGCTATTACATGGGTTATGCCAAATAGGAAGGCCCTTCATAATCATCAGCAGCGGTCCCTTTCCATACTACATGCAAGCCTTTTTACTACATGTGTATGCAAAAGCCTTCAATTAGTCCTTATTTCACATTTCTCCACTAAATTTTAACGATACTACTACAGAAAATCCTATTTATTATGCATACCTTTCAAAACATTGTTTAATGCGTTTACATGCATAGTACTTTCCATCTGTAAGATTCAGTGTCTTCAGAACATCAGAAAATGTTCCCTCTCCTATCTTACAAACTGGTTTATATTCTAGAAACAAAAATATATTGTTTCAGTAAGTTTAAAATACAAATTGTCATAAAGACTGCATATCAATCCATAACCGACTTGTTAAATTCAGACAGCTGGAATTTTTTTTTTCATAAAAGTGTTTTTTTGGTAACACATCAGTTATTTCAGAGAAAATATAATGAATAACAGAAAACAAAGTTCTGCTGCCCACATTACATAAATTCATACTCCTGAAAGGAAAATACAAGAGCTAACTGCTACCTCCTTGCTTAGAGATATGATGCTTCCGCACACAGCACTTCGCATCTTTTTTTCTGCTGTAGCACATTAGCAACTCATACCTGATTTATTTTTTGCTTCTTTCACACAAACAAACAACAACAAAGTTGTACCTTGAAAGGCAAGTGTATCGTGGCATTGCTTCAACTCTTTTTTTTTTCTTTTTTAAGCAATGCAGTTACTGATATTGAAGCTTTATTCCCATATTAACTTCAGAAATGGGTTTTCAAGTAGGTCAAAAATAATGCTATTGTTTAATATTCCGAGTCTTTTCCTAATTTCCTTCAGAATTGACATTTCTTTTCTTTCCTCCTTTATTCTCCTTCAGCTTTGTAATCAACCGTTCTTACCAATCCCACTGACTGGTTCCCCTAACCCACCTTGTCCTCCTGTTTCCCTTTATTTTTAGCACCTACAGATTCTATCCTTGATAATTCTTCCAGTTATTTCATCTGAGCAAAAACCAGTTCTGCTCAGCTCTATGCTACTTCTGCTTTTGAGACAGTCTTATTATTTAAGAGAGCTCCCAAAGCAGTCATTTTGAGGGAGGCAGAGCAGGAAACCTCTTTTGTCATATTCAGCCCTTTACGGGAGTCAAAATAACTGTAGGAGTCTAAAGCTATGCTGATGGCAGTAAACCCAATGAAGTGTAGCTGCCTGTACAGTTACTGTGACAACAGTCCCTGCCATGGATTTGGCCTGTGACAACCACTGCTCTCCTGGGCACCCTCCTGGCCTGGTGTGAGGACTCCTTCTAAGGCCATTCCTCACACAGGGTTTCTGTCCTACTGCCTTGCTTTGGAGGATAAGAGAATTTACTACCATAGGTGTGGGCCATTTCATGCCAGTTGCCCTTTGTGGCTGAGAAGATTTCCAGATATGTTTAATTTACAAGGATAAATACAGCCTCAGAGTGGAGAAAGCCTGCCAAGAAATTTTGCAGAGAGAAAAGTTATTTAGGCAGGGACATCCTAACAATGTCTTCCAACCAGCAATCAGTTTGTCTTGTCTTCATCTCTTTTCTCCTCCCCAGCTTTCATACTTATTCCTGTTAAAAGTCTTTCTTTACCTAGTGATCCAAATGCTTACGTTTTAATTAGGAGGGTTTGCACAGGGAAAATTTCTGCTTTCTCCAATATAGAAGCAAGGCTTCTGTGAGAATTGTCGTTTGCTTTTCTCATTTTTATCATGTGCTGCTTAGGTTTTCTGATTATCATTCTTCCTGCTATTCCAGACTTTCTTTCGGGCACTGGAACAGGCTCCCCAGGGCAGTGGTCACAGCACCGAAACTGACGGAGTTCAAGAACTGTTTGGACAACGCTCTCAGACACATGGTCTGATTTTTGGGGTAGTCCTATGGGGACCCAAGAGTTAGACTCAATGATCCTTGTGGGTCCCTTCCAACTCAGATATTCTATGATTCTTTAAAATCTAGTCCTCTCCAGAAATTCCTACATTCTTACAGTACTAAAGTTTTTTTCATGTAAGCATATAAGGCATTGTATTGGGTTTATGCGGCACAGGTTTGGTAGCAGGGGGCTGCAGGGGTGGCCTCTGTGAGCAGAGCCCAGCAGCTGCCCCATGTCAGATCAGAGCCAGCTCCAGCCACCTCCAAAAGNCCTGCAGCCCATGGGGACCCCACGGAGCAGATCTCCACGCTGCAGCCATGGAGGAGCCCCCATGGAGCAGGTGGATGTGGCCTGAAGGAGGCTGCGGCCCATGGGAGCCCCCGCAGGAGCAGGCCCCGGGCCGGACCTGCAGCCCGTGGAGAGGAGCCCACGCAGGAGCAGGGGATCTGGCGGGAGCTGCCGCCCGTGGGGGAGCCATGTTGGAGCAGTTTGGTCCTGAGGGATGGGCCCCGTGGTACGGACCCATACGGGAGCAGTTCTGGAAGAGCTGCAGCCTGTGGGAAGCCCACGCAGGATCAGCTCGGGAAGGACGGCATCCCGTGGGAGGGACCCCACGTGGAGCAGGGGCAGAGAGTGACCGTGAAGGAGCGGCAGAGACGCAGCGTTAGGGACTGACCGCAGCCCCCATTCCCCTTCCCCTGCGCTGCTCGGGGGGAGGAGGTAGGAGAGGGTGGATGGGGGAAGGTGTTTGTAGTTTGCTTGTAGTTTTTCAGTGCTCTAGTCTGTTAGTAGTAGGGAATAAATTACATAAATCTCCCCCTATTGAGTCTGTTTTGCCAGTAACAGTAACTGGTGAGTGATCTCCCTGTCCTTATTTTAACCCTTGAGCCCTTTCCATCGTATTTTCTCCTCCTCTTCCTTTTTAGGAGGGGGAGTGACAGATCAGTTGTGGTGGAGTTTAGCTGCCCATCACAATGAAACCACCACAGGTATATCCATTTTTACAATAGAATGTCAGACATACCGTAAAACCCACATGCATAACAAACACCTGAGGCTTTAACCTGGCAAACGCTTAAGAGAGAGCCATCCTCTCCACCAGTGAAAAGAATGACAGCAAAGACCAGAATAATTACAATCAATTGAATGAAGTGCAAAATTAGGAATGAAAATTACATTATTTGAAATGTCTTTTTGATGCATAACATTAACGTGTAAACTCTCAACAAAACAGATTACTGAAGATGAGAGAGCTTTTCTCCGAGGGAGAAAATCAGAGAATGATCATATGACAAGTTAGTTATTGTTTAATGAGAAATTGAAAGGATCTCAGGCATTATAAGAACAATAGCATAAGAGTTTTTATAGAATAAGAATGAAAACAATTTATATTTACAGAGTACTAACAATTTAATGCAAATTTTGAATTTGCATCCACAAGCCAAGATTTCTAGAGATTCTTAAAAATCCATTTCAGCACCACATCACTGATTCTTCAAAAGTGACTAGATGGCAATTAATCAATCAATTATAGTAACTTCAAACAAACACTGAAAGAGAACAGTCAGGTCAAAGCTTTTCAACATTAAGCTCTGAAGCTTAATACAGCTACAAAACAAAACTAATTACCAGCGAGTTGACCTGAATTTGTGGTACTCTTAGATGAATAATGTCAGAAATTTTGAAAATTTTATGAGCATTTTAAGACTGAACACTTTGAGCATGACATTTAGTAAACAGTGTTTTAGTTCCACTTGCATATAACATGCAGGAATAAAGAAGACCGAATCCCCAGTTTCCTATCCCTATAATCTTCCATGGCATCTGTAAACATCTAGACATTACCTAACCTCTTCCTCCCCTCCCTGTTATTTCAGCACACAGGGATGTTCAGGCTTAGAACGGTTAGAGAAAAGACAGACGATGATTAGGAAAATGGAATAAAGTTCCACGCAAGCCAACAAAATAAGTACAAAGATACGCATAAGTTATTTGTAAGAACAAGTTCTAGCACCCTGAACTAATCTAACATCACAAAAGTGGCCATGAGAATGACAGAGAAGTAATCATTCAATAGAAATGCAGTTTAATGTACAAGAGGCTTCAGGACACAGGAAATTAAGAACAATGAAAATGAAAGTTATGAGTAAGTGATGAAATGCAAAGACTGGACCCATATTACTGTATCCAGAGAACACAGAAAATCACTTATAATTTGGAATTAAAAAATCCAACGCAAAATGACAGAAAAGATAGTACTGCAGCAGTGAAAATGGGGTATTATAAAAACCTAAAGCAGATATTTTGTCGTGAAGATGCCAAGATGCTGAGGAAGAAAAAGCCATGACATTTAAATATGACATTGATACACGCAGGCAGAGAGAAATAAAAAATAAAAATAATAATAATAAAAAAGAAAGCAACAAGAAGTTTGGCTTCAGCCATGGTCACAAGGCCGCGACACGTAATTAATGCATTCAGTAACATGCCAAATGTGGAAGGTGCGACGTGGGATGTTTGAAGGATGCTAAATAACGGAAGGGAAGGTTCGCAAATCGTACGAAGAACGAGGAACCTTAGTGGTTTCCACAAAAGCAACTGGAGAGACCTGAAGACGGACAAGCTACTGCTTTACAGGAGCGGGAGAAAGATTTATTAGCACGCTGCTGAAGAAGAGAAGGGGCCGCGCAGAGAACAGCACACATACGCGCCGGGGGGCAGGGAAGCCTAGGGGCTGCGATGGCGGCGGCTGCCGGGGCTGCCCAAGCCCCCGCCGCCGCCTCGCCCACCTGCCCCCCGCGGCCCAGGCCCC